>CAIGRQ010341136.1:0-11591 GCA_903798375.1 Fraxinus sp. D2006-0159 | reverse complement strand
ATGTGGAAGATGTATTATGGGCCGAGGAGCCTCCTGAATTTATTGTTTCGGTTCTTAATCAGAATTTATCTTACTTTCAAAATATGAACGAGTTTACATCATTTTTTTCCCAAAAAAGAAAGAGCTTTCTCCTTCTGAGACCTTTCTTAGATCTGGGAAAACTTATTCACCTTCAGCTCTGCTAATTTCCTCAAAAGAAAATTTTGCATTTACAAGGTTATAAAGAGTTGTGGTAATACTTCTATTAATCAAGAATAACTTCAATATTAGAATTTAGAATATAGTATTAGTAAACAATTAGCAGCANACATGCTCAGAATGTGGAAGATGTATTATGGGCCGAGGAGCCTCCTGAATTTATTGTTTCGGTTCTTAATCAGAATTTATCTTACTTTCAAAATATGAACGAGTTTACATCATTTTTTTCCCAAAAAAGAAAGAGCTTTCTCCTTCTGAGACCTTTCTTAGATCTGGGAAAACTTATTCACCTTCAGCTCTGCTAATTTCCTCAAAAGAAAATTTTGCATTTACAAGGTTATAAAGAGTTGTGGTAATACTTCTATTAATCAAGAATAACTTCAATATTAGAATTTAGAATATAGTATTAGTAAACAATTAGCAGCACAAAGACCTATAGTGCAAAGCTCCACATGAAGGTCATGTTGTGGAAAGAAGAATTGTCAAATCTAACAGCTGACAAAATGCATTTTACTTGCATATAACTTGTTACAACAGTTATTTTGGTTTGCATACGATATATATTCATTTTTCTTCTCAAGTTTCCAAGCAAACAGACACGATTTTTTCTTTAGATTTTCCTTTTATTTATTTATTTATATTATTATTTATTTTATTTTATTTTTTGAGCTAGAAAATCTGTCGAAAAGAGTTTGCAAATTTATAGTAGAATTTCTTTAGGCCGAGCTGATACTTCAGTGCACCGATATTTTTTCTTTCCCTGTTTTCCAGTCAGATTTATTTATCAACACAATACATTGCTATCTAACAACTTCTGTAGATATCACTTCAACTTCCCATAATTTAATGCTATGACACATCCAAAAAAGAGTAAAAAGTAACATATGTTTATCACTATTATATGGAACTACCATTATCTTCCTCTACTGAATATCAAGTTATAGCTGAAGGACCTCATGGATGTTTTACCAAGTGATATCTTCAGTTTTTATGTCCTATAGCCACTTCACTCAATTTTTTAACTCTCTGCAATGATAAATGTATATCCGTTCTCCTTCCATTTCTTCCACGTTTTCCCTAACTGGGGATGCTAGCACTGGCGCCAACATTGCCAGGATTCTAAATAGAAGATCCCATTAACATGATTTACGTGATTTGTTTTCCTTCTACACAAGATGTGTATGTAGTACCAAATTAACTCCGCAGAGTCTTTATCCCATGCTATACACAACGTTGACTACATCAGCTCCATTTTGCCCATGAGTCCACATTTGACTAACATTCACACAAAAGGACTAAAAAATGGGGGTATGGTATTAATTCTACACACTTATAAAACAACGTGATAGCTGGCTATTGAAAGATCACCAAAGAAGCAGCATAGCACAAGAAAACAAAGATTGGTAACTAAATTTACTGCCATCAGGAACCTACTAAAAGTCTAAACCTAGAGAAAAAATGTAGTAAAACTATATCCTATAATATCATTCTTTTCATAGGTAACAAATCATGAAACATCTTATGCACGACTGATGCCTAGTATTACATGGTACCAAACAATAGAATGAACAACTTGTTTTTATATCTTAGTATTGTCTAGTCTATCTTATCAAACATGCCACTAAAGTTCACCAATGTCACAAGTGAAATATTGAATGAATTTCAAAAGGCCTCTTTGAATAAGGAATTGAAAAGCAACACTATCAACAAAACTAACTCCAGGGAGTCTACTGCAAGTCCCTAATCATTCAAGCAATTAAAGCGACAAAATTAACATATTGAGTTTGACACAGACCATCAGAATCAATACCACAAAGTCAACAAAAATAATATCGACAATCACAAGAAACTAAAAAAAAAAAAAAAGAGTATTCTAGAGAAGTTATATGCAAGTGTGCACACATTATCAATAATAAGTTATCGTGTGCATGCTCGTGCGTCTACATTTAAATAAGGCTAAATGTGTACTTTTTTAAAAAAGAAATAGGAAATAAAAAGACAAAGCTGACCTGCTGCATTGCTGGCAAAACCTTTGCTCAAGGCCTGCAACAATGACCTTTGGGGACTTGGAGTGCATACCACACACTTTGTGCCTTGAATAGTAAGCCTTAGCATCACTCAGATCTACCTTACACCCTTCTACTTGGCACCTGGGTGGCTGGCCACCTTGCACCACCCCGCTCCTCCCCTTCTTGGCAGGTGATGGGGGAGGCAGTCCGGCGGTCTTCAGCGGCAGTGAAGGCGGCCCACCGCCAAATTTATCCTGCACTCCAACACCCACATCTTCAAAGTAGATTTTCTTGCCAAACTTCAAGCCATTGAGTGAGTCTGACCCACCAGAAGTCGACGAAGAAGAAGAAGCAGAGGCTAAACCAAGGTCCATTCTTGTTGTCTGGAACCCGTTCATCAGTGCCTACTGGGATAGTCAAATGATTTCCACGTGGTTTAATATGAAAGGAGACCAAAGAAATAAATGGAGAAGCTATTTATTTAGAAGTATTGTGGATGAACATGGCCACGTTGCCCAGTTCGTCCAGGGACGCCACTTGGCTGTCCTATAGTGGCGCCCCCTGGATGAGCAGGGCCAAGCAAACTCATTTATTTTTATGTATCGGTTTGGCCATTAATTTTCATAATTCATTTTTCTTTATTTTCTTATTAATAATACAACCTTTAATAAAATGATATTACGCCTGAATTCAACAACTTTTCATTCATTTTTAATTACATATTTTCAAAAAAAAACTATGATTCCTCTCGTTATAAGTTAGAATAACGGAGGCATAGGGGCGCTATATATATGTAATAAAGAGCGTATTTTTCTTGATAGGGAAATGCTAGAGTTACTTAAACCCTTAACCCGGCACCCCTCCAATAGGGGGGCGCCACTTGGCATTTTTGTCATCCATGTAGTAAGGATTTAAGTACATGTAGAATAATCCTTCTTGATACGGGAGTATGTAGTTTGTTTGTGTGGTGGAAGTGAAGTGGTGTAAAGTTGAAACCTGACAATGGGCCATAATGCTAGCTTGGGGTTTGTGCACAGAGTATTAAAGGACCGTTGTCAAATAATGGAGAGAGCAAAGAAACGACAGATTTTGAGTGAGATTTTTTGGTACTTTTTGGTAGTTCTCACTTCTCAGCAGCTTTAAAACAAACACGTTATAGACACTAATTCAACTGTCGTTTTACACAGACCTTTTCTTTCTCTTCAGTTTTCAACCAAACTCTGTAGCTAGTTAGCTACAGGTATGATCCCTAGTTACTACTATACACAGTTCGATTCGAAATTGGGGCATCCGGATTTGGCCGGTTCCAACAAGAACGAAACGGTCACTGCAACAGTTCTTTTCCAAACATATTTTGAAAAGAAGTTTTAAAATATTACCTTCAAGTTTAGCCAAACATTGTTGAGGTCAATCAGACAGAACCGCGTGCCAAGTGTTTTTCTGTTTGTCAGTTTAAAAATGGGGAGTGATCTTTATAAATTTGATTTTAAGAGAATTAGAGCTTGTTTTAACCTCATTTTTGGTGTATAATGCATTTTTGAATAGTAGATTGATAGGTAATGTATGATTAATAAAAAATAAGGACAAATTTTGAGTTTACGTGTAATATCATTTTATTAAAAAATGTATGATTAAAAAGAAAAGAAAGAAAAATGTATTTTGAAAAGAGTGAGATCAAAAGAGGCTTAGTTTTAGTTGGGTTTAACAAAGAATTGGGTGTTAAATAAGGGATAATTGTAGCTATCGTGCTAAACCTCAATGTTTCATTTGGACTGTCCATGGTCCTAAATTTTTAATTCAATTGGAATACAAGGACAAATGAACGAGTTTCATCCATTTGATCGTTGGTTGATCAAAAAAAATAAAAACTTAAGCTCTTCTTTGTACCAATTTTAAAATTTTACGTCTCGTGGGTTTGACCCGCTGAAATAAAAGTAGCCTCAACCACTGGCGGACCCAGAGGGGGTCTTGGGGGCCACATGCCCCCCACTTTGGAGATTTTTTTTATTTTTTTATAAAGTCATGTTTAGTATCCGATTGAAATCTAAATTTTAGTCTAAATCAAAGTTAACAATTAATTTTAGCCCCCGTTTGGTGCACATTATTTCCAAAAGAATATATTTTTTTGTTGATGTGATGGAGAATATATGGTTGAAAAAGAAGGAAAAGTTATTGATGTGATGGAAAATATTATTTTATTGAAAAATGTGTGATTGAAAATTAGTAAAACAATGAAAATGAAAAAAAAAAAAATATGGCCCAAACAGGGGCTTAATAACATATTTCACGAAAATCATAACTATTTAACTTTTATTAAAATTTACCAAAAATCTGATTTTAATCTCCACAAAACAGGGGCAAAATCAAAATAAATTTGAATTTTGATAACATGCTAATTTTAAAAATTCTCCGACAATCACACGCTAATCGAATATACAAATTGCTTATGTAATCTCAATACTTATTTCGAGAACCACATTATGGGCATATCGAATAGTCCAAACAGATATCGTAAATAGTTAAAAATACGTTAAACATGAATCTTAAAGAAAGACGTCTAACTCGCATTTTTTAAAAAAAAATATTCAATTATTTCATTCACAGTTATTATTTTTGCGATACAAATTTTTCAATGTAATTTTCATTATTTTATTAGGGGGCTTTATATGAAATATGACATAAAAAACTCTCGAAATTTTATATCCGAAAAAATCATATCTCATATAAATTTTTGGATGCAAAATTATACGGGGCATGATTTTTTTTNCAAATTTTTCAATGTAATTTTCATCATTTTATTAGAAAATTTTATATGGAATATGACATCAAAAAATTTCAAAATTTTACATTTGAAAAAATCATATCTCATGTAAATTTTCGGATGCAAAATTACATGGGGTATGATTATTTTTTTTTTTTACGTAAATTTTTTTATTGTAAAATTTCTCCTGACTTTTTTACAAGTTCGATTGTGCCCCCATAACTTTAAGGGAAAAATTCATATTTCAGGTGTATGGTTTATACCAATTCAAAAGTCAGGTAAATAGTTTAAGCATTCAAAATTCAAGTATTAGGTAATTAATTAAAAATATTTATTAATTTGGTCACAGTTATACAATTAATGATCACATATACATAATTATAGGTCACAATTTATTTATTGGTCACATATTATCAAATTAATTAGTCAATGATGATTTCGAGGTGGCCTTTTTGTTTTTGATTTAATTGTTCTAATTATTAATATTTGAAAAAATATAAATTTATCATTTTACCATTTTAAAATTTGTCAAAAGATGTCAAGTTTTTATTTTTTTTCTTATCAATAGACTATTAAATGGACATTTTTTTCTCGCACTGCAATTAAAGGTTTGGAACTCTAGGTGATACAAATGAGGGTTTAGATGAAGTCTGCAAAATGAAGAAGCAACTAAATTAAAGGTTTGGAACTTTAGGTGATACAAATGAGGGTTTAGATGAAGTCTGCAAAATGATGAAAGATTTGGAATCGCAACTATAATTATTCCTTAGAACCAATAGTTTGATAAGCTTTTATTCTAAAATTATTGTACATTTTAAAATGTCCTTAGGTACTATTTTAAACTCCGTAACATATTAATTTGTAAAGTTTACTACGAATCACATACGAGGCAAGTAGAAGAATATAATTTGTCCAACACAAGTATTATTATCACTGGTATGGCAAAAATTAAAGCCATGGTTTGGCAAATTTATAAATGTTTTATAAAAAAGAAATAATAATGGATTCTACGAAATGTGTAGATAATATTTATTAATAGTTATAAATGTGTTATTGAAATTGATGTTTAATTTTAATTGAATTTAGATATTTATAAATTGTTAGTCAAATGAAGGTTAATTTTACTTTGATGACATAAAATTATTATGTGGGAAGTGTTCAATGGATCAATGGATCAATGTCCTCGACTAATATATTTGATAAATGATCTCAATCCTTAAATTGAATAAACTTAAGGGTATAGATGTAACCTTAGAAAAAAAAAATCATATTCTTCACCCCACCACCACCATGACTTGGTCATCACTACGGCCACCACCCCCATTAATGCCTCCTTAATCAAGGGGATTTCTAGCTTGTGTAATGCATGCTCTATTCGAACTCTTGGACAAACAAGTATCCTTTCTAGATTTGGTCCATCCAAGAGTTCCAAACCATATAAGCCAATCTATTTCAGTTTGTTAGAATTCTTTAATACATAATAGTTCAAAAAGAACTTACAAGTAGCATACTATGGATGAAAAGATGATGGCTAGACCACTCAATAGCTATAAAACATTCGACAGATGCCTTTGGTAATTTCAAGAGATAGCAATTTGATTAAGGAGGCAGCGGTAGACTGGTGGTAAGGTGGATGAGGACATAGGGTGAAGAAAGTAATATTTTTTTTTGAAAGTTAGATCAGCATTGTAAAACTAATTTAATTTTAGTTTAAGAACTGTGATTGTTATGCCTTTGATCATGAAGATCCAGATTGAAGACACTGGCGCTACATGGCGATCGAAATGGGCCCACACTCCACGTCACTTATATAAATCGAAGCATCACTTCGGCTAACCTAAGTAACAAAGTGAGGCGTGACACCAATGTGTCAAATCATTAACTCTTAGTAAGAAACATTAAATATTGCATTAAGTATCCATAAACCTATGACTGACAGATTAACCTTAGGAAGGGACATGGACTACTCTCGTTGTCGATGAGGTTACTTGTCTCTTCATCACTCGGTCAGTATTTCATCTCGAATACTATATAAACCATGCATTCGACTATCTAAAGGTAAGACATTTTGACTTCTCAAAAATATATTGTACTCTTTGTAATCATTCCCATCATGCACCTACTAATTTGACCATCGAAGTGCTCGTGGTCACCTCCACCACCATCGGAAAAGGTAGCGGCGACTCACAGTATGTTCACGTGTGTAGGAGAAGTTCGTGTGAAGCTACAAGTTGTTGGCCACATAGAGATATATTTTTCGAGGCCAACAAATTAGCGTTGTCTATGGGAATATCGTACCATAACCATAAATGTTTTGCGGACGAAGCCCGCCTGAAAAAGGGCTTTAGGTTTTTCTCCTTGAAAAATGTTTAGTTCTTGAATAAAGGACAGGTGAACGCCCATCTACCCATCATGAGTTCAAGTAATGAAGACAAATCCGATAAAAGTAAAAGAAGTCTCTGAAGAAGAGATCCTCCAAACAAAAGTCACTCATTAGAGGCCCCACCACCGTTGTCAGAGGGGAGGTGGGACTGCCACACGCTTAACAGTAAAAGTGGCCCAGATGGCCACTAGTATGAGAAACACCACCGTCCAAAATGTCGCTATGCAAGAGCTCCTCATGCAAGTCCAAGGATAAGGCATCTTGCAATCTCAAAACACGACACGATCGGGTATTTTTCACCAAGAAGAAGAGGTGCAAAGTAAGGAGCCCGTTCTAGTAGACCCAAGAGGGAAGTGGTCTAGATAAAAGGAAAGTGGGGATAGAAAGGTCCTTATATCACGTCTACGAGCAACCCTCTAATGTTGGCGAATTCCGATCTAACTATAGTCAAGAATAAGAACCTTAAAGGTCCACAAGTGTGTTGACAGAATTGACCCTAACATACATGGGAGAAGGCCTCGACCAATCCCAACAGTCAGGTCCCTGAATATGTTGGAGGTGAAGCTACTCAACCAATCCCTCCACCTAGGAATATGCGCGAGAGAAAGCACAAAATGAACTTATGGAACCAAGTAGGCTCATCTCGGCCTCCACTTCGATACCAAGTGAATGAAGAGGTAGATGTACATTGTAGATCTTATGAACTTGAGGATGATGACAACAACCTTTTGTTCTCAACAGAGGTTCGTAGCACCCCTATGCCAAGTAATTTAGTACTCCCAAAAATCCCTAGGTACGAAGGAAGATGCGACACAGAGAAGCACATTAACAATTACAAAACACATATAAGCCTAAGAAGTGCTTTGTCGGCATTAAAGTGCAGGACATTTCACCTAATATTGTGCGGAGCAGCTAAAGTTTAGTATAGTAGGATACCCGTCGGGAGCATCAGAAGTTGGCATAATCTTAAGAAAGTCTTCCTAAATAAATACCTAGCCAGGAAAGATGGAAAGGCCCTCATTCAATGCCTCGAAGACATGAGGCAAGTGGCTGTAGAAACATTGAAAAGTTATCTAGGCCGGTTTTCTAATAAAATGACGTATTGTGAGAAGGTCACTAATAGGAAGGCTATATTTACTCTAAAGGGAGGTCTCAACATAAACACCTTATTTTGGAGAGACGTTCGAAACAAGAACTCTTCTACTTATGACAAATTGGTAGAGATGATGAGGGTGAAAATCATTAGCGAAGAAATGATTGATTATCGAAATAGGGCATCACAAGGCATATCGTGGCTATCACCTCGAGTAAAACACTAGTCTCAACCATTCTGAACGATATCCCAACCCTCGTTTATAAAGAGGCCGGGTCAAACAGCAACGTAGAGACCAAAACCAACCTCAAAAGATCTTTATACCAATAGAACAAAGGAATATGTGGACTAAGAAATAAGCCCCCTGGTGAGGTTTGACCTTATTGCACCTATCATAGGTTCTATGGACATGACATCAGTGAGTGTAGGGATATACCCCGATCTACAGAGCGTGACTCCTCTCGAGGAGCTAGAGGAAAAAATTGCTCTCCAACAAAACAGTCTCGTCCTAGGAAAACCTAACATCACAAGCAAGAGAAAGCGAGGTGATCTCGTAAGAATGATTCCTCCCGATGATAAGAAATGATAGGAAAAGGTCAAGAGACGGGTAGAGGCAACGAAGAAGCCCCCAACCAATATGGGAAGTGCGTCGATCAAAAAGATCGACATGATCATAGGAAGATCACATGTAGGTAGAAAGTCTCCAAACAAGTTTAGGAATTATGCTATGGAGGCTAAGGACCCTCCCATGACTAGTTACATTGTCAATAGCAACTCCCAGGGGCCAGGTAGTGTGACCCCTATCACATTCACTCAAGAAGACACATTGGGTATACACTAATTTCACTGCGATGCCCTGATGGTAAAGTTTGGTAGCCTACCACGGTTTGAATCAGATGTTGGTAGATAATGTGAGTTTAGTTAATATCTTATTTGACTCCACCTATGATAAAATACTGGTAGATCACAAGCTTATGTCCATAACTTCCCCACTATATGGTTTTACCGGAGACATCACTGTCCTACGATTAAGGATCACAATAGTAGTAGAAATGGGAATGCCATCACTGACGGCTCGACACTTCATGGAATCTCTCGTAGTGTACAACAGGTCAGCTTATCATATAGTCTTAGGATGACTACTGGTAAAGGAACTATGTACTATTACTTCCATCTATCACCTATGTATGAAATTCCCAATAGAGTAGGGCATAGCAATTGTGAAAGGTGATCAGATAGAGTCGAAGGAATGCTACTTAACTCTTTGAGAAAGGCTAAATCCCATAGTATCATGTAATACTAATGGTTTTGGAGATGTCCGATGCACCTGAAGAAGTGCATACTCTTGAACAAATGGGAGATGTCGAAATGACTGAAGCTCTCGAAAATGTACCATAGTAAATTGTTGATAAACTGGATCCTCATGTTATGGAGTCCGGACCGTAGGTCACTCCAATAGAGGGGCTGGAGAATTTCTTTGTTGATTCATAATAACCTACTAAGACATTACAGGTAAGAAAAGGCCTGCCAAAGAGGCCAATGAGGAGCTCATGAATTTTTTACGTCGAAACTTGGACATATTTTCATGGAAGCACGAGGATATGATAGAAATTGATCCCAAAATAAACTGCCACCACTTAAAAATTAGCCCAAAGTGCATTTTACATTACTAGAAAATGAGAGCTCTCAACCCCAACAGATACGAAGCCTTGAAGAAGAAAGTAGAGAAGCTAATCTCTAACGGGTTATCGGGGAAGCTAAATATTCAAAGTGGGTATCAAATATCGTCCTTGTAAAAAAAGCACAATGGCAAATGGAGATTGTACATAGACTTTGATGCTACCTTTCAAATCCTTAGAAAGCACATGATGAGGCTAAACCCCCTCAAGTGCGCATTCAAGGTAGATTCTGGAAAGGTTTTGGGCTACATAGTCAATCAGAGAGGAATTGAGTGAATCTTCACAAGATTAGAGCCCTAATTGGAATGGCGTCTCCCTAAAAGCCAAAGGAGGTCCATAGCTTCATTGGGGGAGTGGCAACACTAAATCGCTTTATCTTAAAGGCAATAGATAAATGTCTCACTTTCTTCAAAATCATTAAGGGAGGAAAGATATTTGAATAGATAACGGAATGTGAGCAGACACTCCAAGCGCTGAAAAAGTACCTTGGACATACCTCTCTCCTTTTCAAGCCAAAGGCTATGAACCTTTATTGCTCTACCTAGTGGTGTCTAAGAAAGCCACTAGCTCGGTACTCATGAGAGAAGATGATGCACATCAGCTACATGTTTACTATGTAAGCAAAGCTTTCCTCCCAATCGAAGCTCGATACCCAGACATGGAAAAGCTAGCACTCTTCTTAATCATCTCATCCAGAAAGTTAAGGCCATATTTCTAGGCTAATAGTATTCATATGATGATCAACTTCCCCCTTAGGCAAGTACTTTAGACGTCGAACACCTCGGGCAGACTACTTAAATGGGTGGTGGAGCTAAGTCAGTTCTACGTAATCTTCAAAGCAAGAACTTCAATCAAGGGCAAGCAGACTACTTAAATGCATGGTGGAGCTAAGTCAGTTCGATGTAATCTTTAAAGTAAGAACTTCAATCAAGGGCCAAGCATTTACAGACTTTTTGTGTCTGAATTTACAAAAACACTGAAGTTAGAGGCAGCCATGGAGCTCATTGAGCTTTCCACTGGAACCTTTTTGTCGATGGCTCAGCCAGAGAAGTCGGCTCCGGAGGAGGTACGGTCCTGGAGAGCCTCGAGGGACATAAGTTTAATTATGCAGTACGTTTTGGATTCAAAGCCTCAAACAATGTTGCTAAATACGAGGCCCTTTTAGCTCGCCTTAGGCAGCGAAAGAAATGAAGATAAAGAGGTTGTTTGTCAACAGGGACTCCCAACTGGTAGTAAGCAAGCTATGACAACTTTACTGCCAGAGATAAAGGCATGACTTCGTACATCGAACTGGCCATGAAACTTTTCCTTTGCTTCGAAAAATTCAAAATTGATGTGATCCAAGGTGCGGTTGCAACAAGGACAAGCTCTGGGAAGGATCCGTTGATAGTTAAGAAAGGACTGATGACTCGATCGAGAGCGAAATGAGTGAATGAGGCGATGACATTACTTGTTCAAGCTATGGTTG
>CAIGRQ010341094.1:0-11927 GCA_903798375.1 Fraxinus sp. D2006-0159 | reverse complement strand
ATTTTATCAAAAAAAAAAAAAAAAAATCTACTGAAAATTTAATTTTTATCTGCACCAAATAGAAGCTAAATAACTCACAATATAGTCAATAATATGGAGTTCTATAATTTATTTTCAATACTTATTTGAAAGAATAATGCAATCTAGCTCACTCTCATTATAGCCTCAAACTATGTCGTGTTAGGTAATATACTAAATGAGAGTTACAATTAAATTACTATATTTGAAATCAGAAAACATAATTAGGAAAATATTCTTATTCCAAAGCAGAAGTGTTTGACGTTGTCAAATTTGTTGAATTCGTTCATTAAAATTCATTATTGTCAATATTTGCACACTAACTCATATCTGAATTAACTTCGTTATTTCCAATAGCTTCATCTTCCACACCAAAATCATGGCTCGTTTCTTTTAAAACATCCGAATTATCTATTCCAAAAACCACAAGGGAGGAATCTTCTAAGGATTATTAAAAGGAACCCAATCGCCCAACCTCCTCCTTCAATTTTAGAGCCAAGGCTCTTTTGGTATGAAATATTAAAAACTTTTGGTGAAAAATACTTATAAATCTTTTTTTTTTATTACATCGAAAGTAATCAAGTACATGATAATTCTTAAATTAAATTTTATTAAACCACAAGTACATACGTTCTTCTTTCCTAGACGTACCACTCTTTAACTACATCAACGGAATTAGGAAGTACAATGTACGATAAATTAATTTCATTAAACCACAAGCATATATATATTCTTCTTCCCTAGACGTACCACTCTTTAAATACATCAACGAATCTAGGAAGTACAATGTACGATAAATTAAATTTCATTAAACCACAAGCACATAATATATTCTTCTTCCCTAGACCTACCACTCTTTAAATACATCAACGAATCTAGGAAGCCGGAAGTATAATGGACGATAAATAAATGAATTAGGCAAATGTAGGAAAATGGAATGTTACCTACCAATTAAATTGTAGAGTTCAATACATATGTTTAAATGAATGTATTGTGAGTCAACCAGATAAATAAAAATTAAATTTTAGCTAGGATAAAAATGTCAGTAAAATGATTCTCGTCTCATTGGACTTTTGGAATAGTAGTGACGATGAATAACATCATTCTTTAACTTTTAATGTGTTATATATAAAATACTTTCTAATATTCAATTTCAAGATTTCCTCTTGCATATCATTCTACTCAAGGATCATTCGTTACATAGCAGTCGGGGTATTTTAAGGAAGAAAAAAATGCGACGCATCATATATCAATCTTCTAGTCCAAAAGTACCAAAAACGTCATAAAACAATAGATATGTGTATGCTACATGCTCCCAGAGGCGAAACAAGAACAACACAATCAAGCACTTCGAAAACCTTCATATGTGCAATCGAAGTTGCATTGTAAGTTTGCAGAGAAAAGATGCATACTAGATGATGAATACAGACAACCATATTTATTATAAGCTGAATAAAACTTATTATAAAATAACATAGGTTAAAAGCCTCTAACAACAAGTACTCCAAATGTCATTCAGATCCCTTATAATAAACAAATTATTTTGCTTGAAAACTCAACTTTACTAGAATAATCAATGGTTTCCCTTTTAGCCCATAGTGTATGAAGGAGTTGGCAAATTGATCACAGTGCTCTTCACCTTTGTCATCATGTTAATGCTGTTGGTGATTCCTTGTGATCCAATTCCACTGTCCTTAAGGCCCTGTAATAAAACCAGGTTTTAAATGCTTAATGGCCAATGAGATAATAACCTTCAAAGTTCATAATGAATTATTTGGTATTCTTTCCAATAATTTTCCGGTTTTATCTTAATTCTAGCATACCTGGAATGGAAAATGATCAGGACCACGTGCTGGAGCTGAGTTAATCTGAACCGTTCCAGTCTCCATGGCATCGCTTATCAGCATTGCCTTGTTGATATCTTTTGTGAAGACGCAGCCCTGTAACCATAAAGCATTTGATTATGGTAATATTTTAGTAAACTGGCGTCGTAAAATTTTTAACTGAGCATGAAATTTTGGAGTTAAATTTGCCGGTATATTTTCCAACTGGTTCCAGGTTCCTAGAGTTAAGATAAACCAAGGTAAAATCAATTAGCCAACAAAAATCGAACATCAAAAGGAACACCATTGTGGCCTTTATGTAACAAAATGGAAAATATTGTTTTCTGCAAAAGACACAATAGGAAAAAAATTCTTAGTAACGACGTTGTTGTCATATTAAGGCAGGTTGAAATTTACCTGGAGTCCAAAGTTGCTTGCATTGCAATGATGAATTCCTTCTTCAATAGAACCAATTCTTATAACTGGCAAGACTGGTCCAAATGGCTCCTCCCATGCTATTCTCATGTCGGGTCGCACATTATCTAACAAAAGAGGAGAGATGAGGTTGCCGTCTCTCTTATACTCCTGGCAAAATGTTGCTCCCTTCTGTTTAGCGTCGTTGACCAGTCCCTCGATAAAGTTTGCAGATGATTCAGAAACGACTGGAGTGATATCACAGTTATCCTCGGGTGGACCAACTGTCAATTTTGCCACTTTGGCCTTCACTTTCTCGACAAGAGCGTCCGCAACAGATTCCATCACCAAGACGACCTTAACGGCTGTGCATCTTTGACCACTGTTACAGATATGGACATAAAATTTATGTCTTAGTCTCATTCGGAACTTCACAATAAGGTTATCCCACCTCCCATTTCGTAAAATGAATCACATTATATTCTACAGCAAATTATCACTGGTACATCCGCATAAATACTGCATAGAAGATACAAACTTTTCTGTTTTCCAAGGCCCAGTTTGTCTCGATCGTTGCTTACTTTGGCTAATCTTTTGTGCATTTGTATACTTTTGGCATGAAGAAATAGGTTCGGTGTAAAGTTTTTCAAGCCGTTTTTGCTGGTGCACTAGGATTGTATAAACTTCACACTATGAAAGATAATTATTTTCCTTAATCTCAGAGAAGTTTTAATTTGTTATTATAAAGTTCATGGCTAGAGAATTAATATTCTTATCGGTAGTACGACAAAGTGATCAGGCATTCATATTATCCTTAAGCACTTCATTAGGAGAAACAGAAAATAGTTTGTATAGCACAATTTACTTTCTCTATAATATAGTTCCACACGCAAATTAGACTTGCTAAAATAGATGATCTGAAATAGTGAAAGAATATTAAAGTTCATTCAGACCTGTATGAAAAGCCTCCTTTAATGATGTTTGAAGCTACCAAATCTAAATCAGCATCCTCAAGCACAATGCAAGCATCTTTTCCTCCCAGTTCCATTTGAAGAGGGATCATGCCTGCTTTCTTCGAAATTGCAATTCCGGTGTCACCACCAGTAAAGCTGACAAAAACAAGTTCACAGTTACAAAAGGAGAGAATGATTGCTGTAATTGGAAGGAGAAAACAGACGTTATGTATTCTTGGAGCGAGCACAATATCAATTGAAACATAAGAGGAGCTCATATGCTAACTAATGAATAGCGAATGATGGCTACCTTATGCAGTTTACCCCGGGATGCATCGTCAAAAAATCACCAATTTCAGAGCCCTTCCCGGTGATACAGCTGATAAGTCCTTGGGGGAAACCAGCTAAGTGAAAGCAATGTACCATATGAAGGCAAGCCACTGCACCCTGTGAGGAAATGGTTTAGTTCGAGAATCAGGACTAGACTTAGATGGCCAGTTTGGTATGGTATTATACAAAATTGGACACTATTAAGGAAGAACAAGAAGCTCAAATCTCGTCCATTGTACTTTACAGTCCTGTGCATTATTCCGTACCAAACATGCACTAGTTGTTTCTGGTAGGCTCTCTCTCTCTCTCTCTCCACAAACCGAACCAGGCACTTGAATTTGATTAACAGTAACTAGTAAATTTGTGGTATAGATATTAACAAAATAAAGAATAAGTTTACTCGTGAGACTAATAAAATAGTACCTGAGTTGGGGGTTTGAGAACAAGGGAGTTTCCAGCAATCAGGGCCGGTCCAATTTTTGAGACAGCAAGGTTGACTGGATAGTTAAAAGGAGGAATTGCTAAAACAACACCCAAGGGAACCTGTAATGTATATTTCAATTAGAATCCATAACTATGACATTTTAAGAAAAGTAATCAGAGTACTGTCAAACTTTGCATGTTCAAATGTTCAGTTTTATGTACTCTCTTCGGTTATTTCAATACGAGCAAACAGAAACTTCTGAAATTCACATAAAGGGGAAATTTTCAGGCAGACCTACACAAATTACGGATATATCCAAAAGTTTACATTCTCTTATTTGGTGCTAAAGAATAATGTTAAAAGTAAGATGTAAGAACAATATATATGTACCTTAGATGTAAGACAGTATTTGGTTCTTTCGTTCCCTGGGAAACTGTCTGATACTAGGAATGAGCCCTGTCCCAAAAGTCTAACCCCTTCTTCAGCACAATACGAAACCAGATCTCCAGACCTCACAACCTTAATTAAGATAACAATATCAGGATAACTTTTTGTGTCATATCCCAGGACCAATATGCATTTTAACTTAGTAAAAGTTACAGCTACCTCAGTAACAGAATCCTTTGCTGGTTTTGCAATTTCCTTCACTAAACACTCTCCGATTGGGGCTTTGTGCTCTTTCAGTATAGCAGCTGCTTTGTGAAGAAGCTCGGCACGCTTCCAGAGCGGAGTTTTTGCCCATGCCTTTTGTGCAACTTTAGCTATTTCCATTACTTTGTTCACCTCTTCTTGTGTACAAGCTGGATAAGACCATGATCATAAACAAGAAATAAGTAATTTTCCCTAATCAATTAAAATTAAGATTATAATCTATGATTTGCATGAAAACAAGAACTGCAGATTCAAACATGCCATCGAATTACCCCTTTGACTCTAAAAGATATATCACACATTTTCAGAATTCAGTCACTTCAATTAATTCAAGAACTTCAAAAATTTTAATGCGAAGAAGAACCGTGGATATTTTAGCTTTTTCATAAAGCAGTACCAATTAATATTTATATCACAAAATCTTTATTCCTCTCAAAAGAAAAGGAACTCGCTTTTGAAAAATAACCTCTGGTCACGATGAAACTTCTTTTTGAAATCCCACTCAAAACTTGTAATTAACTTAAACTAATCCAAGTGTGACAAATAAACAAGGGAGAATCATCAGATTCCCCAAAAAAACCAAGCAAAGAAACATCAATGTACACGAAACATGTGATAATAAATTGTAATACCTTGGACCTTGTATTGAACCTTTCTTGTAGTAGGATTAATGATCGCAACAGATTTTCCAGAAGAAGACTTTTTCCACTCTCCATCAGCGTAGTATTTGAACACATCTCCATCAATTATCTCTGCAAAAACTCCACTTCCAGCCATTTTTTAAGCTCTAAAGGTCCTCCCAAATTCTCTGCAAAGTTTTAGAGAGAGGAATTGCAGAGCAAGAAAGTGAAGAATGGTGTTTGCTCAATTGCTGGTAAGGGACTGGTGTGGCTGATAGAGAATCAATGTGTGTGAGAGTGTATAAATATTGGAAGAAGGGGAACCACACTCGTTCAAGATTAAAGACTTCAATTTACGAGGTAGCCACTGAAGCTACAGTTTGTCGTTTGGTTACTAGTGTGGTTATAAATGAATTAATCTACGTGGTTGACAAAGTTTACAATGTGATAAAATTTGGACAGTGAATTTAAAAAATGATTTTTAAAACGAAGATTGTCAATAAACCTTATCAACTATAATTCTACTTGTGGCTTGACTGGTTATACATAGGATAAAACTTTTTATACACCTAGTTCTCCCAATAGGGCGGGTTCGGGATTGGGCACCCCATTCCTGCCCCGCGCTTTGCCCCACCTTAGATGGGGCGGGGCGAGTTCGGGACGCGGGCTTGTCTTGTATAATTTTTTTTTTTCAAAATTTTCTAGTCAACTAATTTTTTTTTTAATTTGTAGTTAATTATTTTTTTTATTATTCACCGGATGGGTCCGTCAAGGCATGTTTTTTGACATCACTGATTCTCCCTTACAATGGGGAGTGCGCTTCCCCAAAAAAGTGGACCCCCTATCGTAATGTACACCAAGTTTGATCCTATACATTAGTAGAAGGAATTTTTTGGCCACGTTGTTGGTTAGAAACGTTACACGTGGGAATGCTTTCTTATCTTTTCTTTTTTTATGGCGCGTGATGAATAAAATAGTACTTTATTGTGCTCTTTACTTGCTTGTCATTTTAGCCCCCGCTTGACAATCATTATTGAGAAAAATAAAATTTTGAATAATGATTTTAAGGAGAATGTGATATTAAAAAGTAAAAAAAATTGCATTTGCGTGCACAATCATTATTTTATAAATCTATAATTGAAAAGTATTAAAAAGGTTTAAAAATAATGATTGTTAAACGTGTCTTAAGAAAGAAATAAGAAAAGATTGAACTATATTGGCACCTCAATTTCAGTTGAGGAAAATCATAATTGCGTGGGACATACACATATATAAATTAAGTTGATCAAGAATACAAGATTTTCAACTAGAATAAAACGCTCATAGGACATCTAGAGGGTGTTTTGTAGGGATTAAAATTAAATTTTTTATAGATTGTGATAAAAGTTTTTGAAATGTGTGGTTGAAAAGTTGTGAGATCCATGAAAAATGTGGTTAATATTAATTGTTTGACTTTGAGTTGAATTAAAATCAGATTTTAATCCGAACCAAACAGGGATCTAGAAATATTATTTTTGAAAATTAACATCATCAGTCTTGCAAAAATATTAACGGGATATATAAACCTTAAAATAATAATCTAAATCAACAAATTTAATCCAAACCATTAATAAAACAAGGCAAGTCATTTTTTAGTTGGAATCTCCTAACAAAACCAATAACAAAATTACAATTCCTTAACGAAGTTTCAAATATTTTTGTCAAAATTTTCAGAAGTTTCGAAACTTTATAAAAAAATTTAAAAAGAAAATGGAAAACCTCTATCGAGATTTGGAAATATTTTCAAGAGTTGTGATATTTCAAAAAGGATCCACAATATGTTCGAAATAGGAATTCTAACATTTTTAAGTTTACGGGCAACCTAAATTCCAAGCATAATGCTAGGCCGGAGCAATCCCTAGCGTTTAGTGCAAGCTTTGATAACATTACTTGGCTAGAAAATATAGTAATGCTACACGTAAATAATTGTTTAAGATTGCTGACATGATATTATATTAAAATTCATTTCCTTCTCTCTCTCCCCCTCTCTCTCTCTCTCCCTCTCTCAATTTTTTTCTCTTTCTATATATATCAATCTATAAATAATTATATACAAATAGCATTAACCTAGAAGATAATACCACAAGAGACTCGTGCAATTTATATTTGCTTGGCCTTAGGACTCAATATAACATTATATAGTCCTTGGTTCTTTTAGGTAAGAGAAGAGATCAAAACGGATAAAGGATGATCCTCTTCCACTCAGTATACTCGTACAATGTACACAAAATCTTCACTGTGCTAGGGTTCTTCCTTCATCGTACACAAAATACTTACTATGCAATATTGAATATGACTGTATAGTAAATTTTTTCTTCTTTAAAATACTATCAAGTACCTCGGGTTTGAGTACTGCCCAATATGTGATAGATCATGTCAGCAGCCCCAACAGGTTGAAACTATATATGCAACAGTCATAACCATGCAGTATGGACCGTGCATTGTGTGCTTAGTATGGGCATCTGATGCACTAAAAGACAAGAATATATCCTCATCCTTCCTGCCTAACGGGGATGATAAATGGGAGAATATGGCATATGGCCGGTAGGAGTAGGCCAGTAGCCATGCCTTATGAGAGTTAGGACCCTCCTTCTGTAAATGCTTTTCTTGAATGCAAACGTGCAGGTGATAGGGTTATATTAGGAGTTGGCATGATTTTGGTCTACCATTTTAAAAGAAGTACCACAAAATCCTTATGTAGTAGTTAACATTTGGTATTAAATCAATGTTGAATTTATTCTTATTCTATTTTTTGTGCATCTATTTCATCGATAATCAATATGAGGTTTACTTAATATAAATCTTGAAATACATGTTGTGCCAATTGAGTTTTAGACGGATCAAATAGTTTCGTTTGAGCTTAATTTGACTTAGTATAAAATATTAAGAGATGATGTTCCATCTTAAAATATCGACATGGTCAAGAGGATTAGACAAGCCCTTTTATATATTGATTAATATTTCAGGATTAAACACGTGCAGAATTCGCAGGTTAGCTACACATGTATGCACCAACTATTTAATTTCGAGCACTAATATGTAATGTTATCAAAATCGACTCGGTTAGACCAATCCGACTGGGGATCGGATCAAGAATCGGGCCAATCATGTTTGGTTAATCAATTTTAACAAAAACCGTTAAAAAGTCGTTGAATCGACAAATTTAATCGTAAATCAATGAACCGGTGACTGTTTTACCGATTTTCCCTATTTTAATTTAAAAGTTTTTGACTTCATTAATGTGCTCATAAACTATAATCAATGACCCATAAAAGAATCTTGGATGTCATGCTTTTTTTATAAATGCACTTTTTTTCAGTGTTCCTAAAAAGTGTAAAGTGTGATTAGGTGTGAAAACGAAATTTCAAGCTTTACGAATCTAAATGAATCTAAGCGGGACCTAGGTTAAAAAAAATTAATATTATTTTAAATTTTTAATCATTCTAAAAATCATTTAATAAATAAAATAATACATATCAAACATCTAAAATTGTAAAATACTATATTTATTTTATAATTCCTATAATTAGTATACAATCTTCAAGTTTTTGAAATGAAAATATTAGACTATTTTTCATAGTTTCAATTTTCAACTAGAAAAATCTTACTTAATAGATTCATAGGAACTTTATACATGTTTTCGGAGTTTTCAACAAAATAATGAGTCTCAAAATCATAATTACATAATGTAAATAACATCGGATAAAGTCATTTGTTTACTTTTGCACATATAAAGTCTTTTAAAAACTAGAAATTAAAGTCAAATAAAATGTTTTTAAAAAAAGAAAAAAAATTAATAAACTAAAGTCAAATAAAAGAATTTTAAAAAATAAAAAATAAAAATTAAAAAGGAGCGCTTAGGAAAGACGAAGGAGCGGAAGGAAAAATTCAAACTGATTAGAAATTGGAAAAAAACCCGCTTAAGCGCAAAGCGATGTGTTTTGCACAACATTCGAGCCTAGGCAGTGCATAGGATAATGTGATAGCAAAAAAATGTTAAAATGTCTATCAAATCATTTTTCAAATGCATATCTAATTGACTAATTTGATTTTGGGTCCCAACTAACTAAATAGTAATATTCACCTCCATCGTTTCATCTATTTAAATTTCAAATTTAACTTAAATTGCACTTCATTATTAACATAATAATGTTAGATATCATTTGCTATAGGATCAAATTATTTCATTTTTAACACAACAAACTATTTTAACATATTGATTTTTAGTGTTTGAAGTATTTAGATTAATTGTAGGATAATGAATCGAATTAGCAAACATAGATTACTTTGAATTAGTAAATGTGGAAATTAAGAAAAAAAAAAATATTGTCTTCATAATATTTTATGGTTTGTGTGTGTGTGTGTGTGTTTATTTATTTATTTATTTATTACATTCAGTTTGATCCCCGTTGGATCTTTTGACCATTGACCATTTATCTTTTTCGGGTCAATGTCCGAGTTGGTTTTCAAAACATTGTTAATATGTTCAGAAAGTCAAACTAGAAGGTAGAGATAAGTCGTTTGATTGTGCTTAAAGTTAGTTTTTTAGAAAGTCGTTAAACACCTTGTTATTATAGATTTTTTGATAATGAGTTTTACGAAAAAATAATGAGTTCAAAAATACAGAAAAGTATTGAGTTTACGTATAAAATTATTTTTTTTAAGATAATATTTGGTTGAAAATTATTTTGAGAAAAAAAATGAGTTTTTTAAAATGGGGACCACAACAAGGGCTAATACTTATCTCTAGAATAAGTTGTTTATCGACTTTTTAGCACATGCCAACACGCTTCTAAACTTTTTAGGTGAAAGTTGTTTGCCCTTGTTTTGATATATGAAATTGGAGTAGGTAAATATTTTCCAATGGAAAGGAAAGGAAAGGAAAGAAGATCATATATAATATATGAAATTCAAAAATAGAAAATTAAACTTTGGTGTAATTTTCTAATAACGTCCACTCTAATTACATTTCCCCCTCATTTTCTGTCCAAATCTTGTATAACGCAAAGGCCTGACATTTAATAAAGGAAATGGTCCATCCCTCGCATCTCGCGTGCCCACTAAAGAATACACTACTCAAGTGTTTTGGCTTTTTTTTTTTATTTTTTTCCAATAAATCAAGGATTATGCTATATGTATCGAATCTTTTACCTACTACTCACAATGAGGATGTGGAACACGTTGTCGGAATTTTTAAATGCACGTGGGTCCTGAGCATTATGTGAGAGGGGGTAATCCATTATGTACAAACCATTATGTACAAATGGATTAACCCATAAATCAAAGGCATACATGTTTTATGAAATTATATTTTACAAAATAGATTATAATCGGGAGTATCGTCCAAATCATTAATTACGGTAGGTATATGTCAACTTTTTGTCTAGAAAATTATCTAATATTTATAACTCACGACGTCTCTCAATTCGAAACTAATACGCACCTACACAAAAAGAGGTAACATGCATAGATTGATTACGATAAGTTTCATATATTATAGACATTTATTTATTTCTTTATGTGTGCATAAGAGCTACAAAAATATTTTCGATGACGTTTTTATTGATCTTACCATACAATACTTTAATTTTCTTGCATTCGAGTGATGTATCAACCTCACAAGAGTGTAATCTAGTAATTTGAATGAGGCAGTTGACAAACGTGTGGCTTAAATTTAGATGTCTATCTGTTTCTATTTCTGGTGTATATTGATTCGAGCCATCTTATAGTTTTAAGAGAGCCACATGTGTAAGTGGATAAATCAATCATACAAGTAATAGAGCCCACACTCAACATTTTCAGTTGGGTCAATCACTGTAAAACTACCTACCAGTTCAAGGACCGCTATCCACAATTGAATGATAACCCATTGTACGCTGAGGATATTCTTCCTGAAGTGATGACAAAAATAGATTTTTTTTTTATTTTTTTTTTTCATTTTTCATTCTCGATTGTGTGTGTGTATATATACATGACCGATCTCGTAAGCACCAAGTGACGTAACACGTTACAATAGATGGTGGGAGATAATGGTTCATTAAAAAACTGATTACACAATCTATTATAGTGTGTCACGTCACCCAGTGCCTAGCATAAGTTAAATATCGATGTTTAGGAGATCAATTTCTTCTCTGTGTATGTGTGTGTGTGTGTATATATTGATCTTTCAATTTTTTTGATATCGATAAAGTACTGACGTTATTTCACGATAATATCTCTATGAAGTGGCACTTCATAAACAAATTTCTTAGCAAATGAAATATTCCCGATAATTACAAACGTATTGTTGAGTCACATGACAGAGAATAATTTTACCTATGCGCATACCAACATTTAGCCCCTGATTGGTTTGGACTAAAATCCAATTGAAATCTCAAGTCAATGTAAACAATTAATTTTAATTACACATTTTATGATACTCACAATTTTTTAACCACATATTTCATCAACTTTTATCAAAATCTACTAAAAATCTGATTTTAATCCCACCAAATAGAGACTTGTGCACGAATTGCCAGTAAAGATCATATTGTTACCCTCTCATTGGTGAAAAAAAATATCTATGTTTCCAAATCTCAGAATATATATATATAGGCACACCGACGAAAAATTGGCATCCTAGTCATACCATGATTCTTAAAAATTGTCATTGGTT
>CAIGRQ010341091.1:0-21377 GCA_903798375.1 Fraxinus sp. D2006-0159 | reverse complement strand
ACCCCATGTGGGTCCGTCTATGGAGAACGGAGAGGAGAATATTGCGACGTAGAAGGAGACGAGAGTGAAGATAGAGAGAGATTTAGGTTTTAAATTGATTTTAGAAGGATAGATAAGGTGGGGGAATGTATATAAATTAATTTATAATATTATTATTAGTAATAAAAAATTATAATAATAAAAATTAAAAATTAAATCTTTAATTGAAACCTAATTTTTGTATTATGAAACTTATATTTATGAAAATGACATATTAAAATCAGGTCTAGGTGTAATTTCCTCTATATAAAATCATAATGACAATATTATTTCAATCCCAACATTATCCATATATTTTACACCCGTGTGATATTATATAATTAGTATAGGGCCAAAGTGATAATTTCAACCTTCAAGCAACTTGACTTTATTACTCGCCATGAATCCTAACTCCAAGAGCAAGTGGAGACACACATCATCTTGTCATAAAAGGAATGATCCACGTCTGACAGTTTATTATGTTTTAAATAACCACACATTTTATAAAATTCACAACTTTTCAACCACATAATTTTTATCAAAATCTATTAAAAATCTAATTTTAATCCTCAAGGGGGAACTATATCATATCCTCATATCATATGTATCATTTAAATATTATCTCTCACACCCCGCGTTCTGTTTCTTACCCTTCAAACTTTCTCTGTTTCTCATTCCTTCTCCTACATTTCACACTTCTCTCTCTAATATATATCGTTTAATAATTGTTTCTTACTTTCTACTTTCTCTCTCAAACCTATAACACACACCCTCTCGTTCTAATATTATAATTTCTTTTTTCTTTTCAAAATTTAGTCACATTTTTTTACCTCAATAAAATTTTGTGACCTATAATTTAATTAAACAGGTCATAGTCACAAAAACACATAATTTGTGATCCTGATCACATTCCAATCACAAACCACACAAGGTCACAATCACGAAAACAACTAGAGATTACAATAACATATTTTATGATCACAATTACTTACGTACTACAAATCATAGAACGACAGCCACAAAAACATAAAATATGAATCACATTTGCTAATTTAGTCATAAATCACCCATTTTTATCGATCACGAATTATCGAACTAATTGATCACAATTTATTTCACGATCACAAATTATCAAATTAATTGATCACAACTTAATTATCAATTACAAAAATAGAAATTATACGTTATAATGACAAATTTAGTCACAATCACATATTTTTTTTAGTTTGCGTATTATTTATTGATCACAAATTATTCATTTTATTCGTCATAACTAAACTAGTTTTCCAATCAATTCCTAACTTTTATTTTTAAAGCATTCCTTTTTACACTACTCATACCCAAGCAAGTTGATACAGAATCCAAAGTATATTCTTAAATTACCTTTGAAGAACAAGAAAATTACATATGTACATATAAGAAACTCAATGTTGAAGATTCATCAACTCCTATCCTGAACACAGTTGACCATGAAGGCTCGCTTACGGTACATGTATAGCATCTTATAAAAAATATCTTCCAAACATTTAAAATGGACAGAGTGGCTGGTCTCAGCATTTAAATGATGGAGGGCAGTTGCTGAGCAGTTTGGTCGTTGGTATTTTTGCATTAAACACTAAATGCTACTGCACACACTTAACTGAGCAGTGCTTTGACAGGACTTGCCTCATAAGAAGCTTGTGCCAAGAGTAAGGTCGTTCAAGTTTGACATGATCTGCTTTCGCGTTGTTCCAATCTGATGAGCAATATCGAGCTGCTCTTCCAGTGAGAGTGTCTCATATCTGTTTAACACAAAGAACTAACAAGTAAACCCTTGAATACGCTCATGGAATTTATTAGTTTCAAGCAACATTGGTGAACTACCAACACTTGAATATCAGCACTTTCTTGTGGCATCTATAAAAGGTATTAGATCCAAGTGTACAATATATAGCCAAATGAGGATTAAATAATCATGGACAAGTGAAGCAGAAATTTACCAAGTGCTAGCATTACCCATGCACACGTGATTGCATAAAGGACAAAATCATGCAATCAAGACTATTTTTTTATCCATTGACCTCTCGACCAAATTCAAAGCGTCCTTAATGCCTTCCAGAATTAAGGTTGCCTTAGATTTAGCATACAAATTCATCATATACATAGGGCCCTTGACCTGCATATTGTAGGAGTTCAATTCATAACTTCTTAACATTTCATCTTATAGTTTTGAGTCTTTTGACACATCATAATATCGGCAATTAATCATTTCCTCCTAATCATATTTAAATCGTGGTTTGGACATTTGGCCAGCTAAAGATATACACTACCATTAGAAGAGCAAAACAAATGATGCATGTAGCATTTGTTGATAACTTATGGTCACAGCTAACAGAAGCCAGAAAAACAAAGCATGTTATTTCTATGGGTAAATCAGGGTAAGCAAAAGTACTTACTGAGAAAGCAGCTCACAATCGACAATGCTGTCAGGACCAGGCCGATGTGCCTTTCCATTTGAACGAAAGTGGCGAAAAGATCTTGGATTTAGCCCAGCAACATGGGGAACAGCATCTACAAGTTTTTTCTGCAGTGACTGAAGCCTACGAAAAGTGAGTTCATCAAGAGGTGCAATACAGCCAATGCTGCCATCCAGGGTGCCAAATAGTAAGCCAAAGCGATTTGTCTTATCCGAGCCAGGAGCTGTTCGATCAGATGATGTGGGAAGCAGCTGCAATCGCAAGAACTTAGTAATGTGGGCACCAACATGAAACTCGGCCCTTGAAAGAAGTTTTTGTCCTTTCCAGCTTTCCGACATTTTTGGAGCATAATAGAATATCTACATTTTACATGCAAACATCCAGATTTAAGGTCAATCTGACTGTAAGTTACACAATGTGGGTCTTCTACAGAAACTAATTATATTAGAGATGACATGAACGCATAGTCAAGCAATTAATAATTTAAGGCCTGTTTGGTACGGATTAAAATCAGATTTTAATATAAGTCAAAGTCAAACAATCAATATTAACCACATCTTTCATGGACTCCATAACTTTTCAACCACACATTTAAAAAACTTCTATCACAATCTACTAAAAATCTAATTTTAATCCCCATCAAACACCCACTTATTTGAGATTTTATCAAAAGTTTAAAGACCGAAATTTACCCAAAGATTACACATTTATTCAGATTTTAATATAAGTCAAAGTCAAACAATCAATATTAACCACATCTTTCATGGACTCCATAACTTTTCAACCACACATTTAAAAAACTTCTATCACAATCTACTAAAAATCTAATTTTAATCCCCACCAAACACCCAATTAATATTATTTATGGTGCAATTAATATTACGGGGTGGCAAAGAGGGACTATTTTTTAACCTTTAGTTTTTTATTTATATTTTTCATTGAAACAATTCAAGTTTATCCATTTGTACCCCCTTAGTCAGTATGTAACATGCCAATCACGCAGCTATGTAAATGAGCAGACCTGTCTGCAGGGAGCAAGTGCTACAAAAATGGAATTTTGGGGACCAAAATGCCAAGAAAAATTGTTCGGGGGCTCTAAACGCTATTCTATTGAAACGTTGGGGGACCTCTGATGCTATTTCCCAAAATAAATAGAAAAATACTAGGTGTTGGCTCTTATTGTTATGCACCCCGCATGGCGAACATAGTGGCTCATAAGCTTGCTTTCTTTGCTACCACAACTCCAATTTCTTTTAATTGGATCGATTATACTCCATTGTTTATCTAGACTACAGTTGTGGGCGATATCTCTTAATAAAGTGGATTGAGTTTGTAAAAAAACACGTCACTCAAATAGTTCTATGCCAAGTAACACAGCATATGGTCACAGCATATGGTGTCAAGAAACACTATATTTTTGTTTTAAGAAACCAAATCAATGTTTTTATTTTGGATCCTTTAAATAGGCAAACTTTTCACTCCAAAAGAAAATTAAGCTTAGCCACCACAACATTTTTACAAGAAAATCACTAAAGCTCACAGAGTCCACAGTTCACACAACAGACAGGTGCTAACCTGGACATTCTTCTGATCATCTGAAACTGTGAGACTGAGTGTGCTTCCATCGATCAAAAACTCTGTTGCCAGACAATCAAGTGATCCAAAATCCTTCGCCAATAAATTAAGTTGAGAACCCTGTTCCTTCCAACTAAGGAAGTATATGCTTTTGTGAATATCTCCAACAAGAATGAAATTTTTAACCTGCAATATTATTGTCATCCAAAAGGATCCCAGTTAATTTAAAAAAAAATAAAAAAAATCATGGATTATCAAAGTAAACTGACTAACATATATATCTTACAGAGAAAGAATATGAAAAAATGAACGAACAGATAAATAACCATAAAAATTGAAACTAATAGGTGCTAGGCATATAAAATAATCAATGGAATTTGATCAAACCCTAAGCTTCAGAAACTAAAATCTAAGAAAAGGGATCCAAGAATTTAATCAGATAATACAAGCAGAAAGTAGCAAAACATGATTAAATTGGGACAAAAATGGCTAATGTAAGAAATGTTCAAACAATATGCTCTTCCAAAAAAGGCCAAACATTGTGAACTAAAATGAAGCAATAATTTCTAGGAATTGGAATTCCAAGCACAAAGTGTGATTCAAGGCTTTCAAAAAAATCTATGTTCGTTATGTCACTTTATTATACACCGAGAACGATGTATCCCAACTACAATATCAAGCAGGCAAAGGATGGGGAGGAAAGTCATAACAGGTAACCTAAAAATGTACGTACAATATTTAAGCTCACGACATAAAGAGGTGGGACGTCATAGAAGGCAACGCCATTCAGCTCAGAACCAGTCCACTCGTGTAAAATAATCTTAGGACCTGAAGCAATCAACAGATGACCTTGAAGTGATGCAAGAGCAGAGATGGCACCTTTCAACTCCTTGGAGTAAACTTCTACAACCTGGAAAGAATAATATAAATTGAGCATGATTATATTCTACAAAAAAATCTTTCTTCAACAGTAGATGAAACGTAATCCAATTGGTAATATATTGGATGTCTAGTAAACTGATATAGTCTAAAAAGGCAAATTGAAAATAGCAGGTTACCGAGGCTTGAGCATTGTCAGAACTTTCCACAGAATATAAGAGCACACGCCCTCTGGCGGCTACATCTTCCCCTTGCACATAAGCAGTCCCAACTGCCAAAAGTGTGTCATTTCCTTGTGTTGAGGTATTCTACGAATGTAGATAAAACATGGAAAATCATGAGTGCACAGATCACTTTTGTATTCTTTATAGGATATGAATTGCCACAACCAGTGTATTTAACAATGAACAGTAAAAAGAACAAGGGCATAAGACTAAAAGAAGTTTAAGTTCAAAGTAAAACTTACAAATAATGTAACAACCCGTACAGTTAGAGCATTTTCAGAACTTTGCATGGGAATCGTAGCCCTTGTTTTCCATGGCCCACTCGATTTTTCTGGTTCCATAATCCGAACTTCAAATTCTTCTACAGGATAGGTTCCTTCAAAAATCATATTATCATGCTCAAATTGATTGCCAGCTTCTTGGTCAATCAGAGACGAGATGACTTGATTCAATGGCTTGAGAACCTGCAGGAAAAAAATGAAGGATCATGCGTTCATTAGACCCAATCTTCTACTTTATATTTCATTCGCATTCAGCTAGATGATAACATGAAGCAGCAGAGTTGTGTAATGTGATAGTGGAGTTCATAAGAACAAGGTCATAGTGAAATAAATACTTGGACTTTGTCCAGATTGAATGATGGATTCTTGTGGTCCATCCAGCTCCTAATGGGACCATTTATGACGTAGGTTGTGTTCTTGCATTCGTTTAACAAACTAAGTGAAAAAATTACTGATACGCCAAAAGGAATGCACTTACTGGAACTGAAACGATGAGCGGGTATAAATTCTTCTCAGCGAAATAAGTAACTTGATGAGGAGTCCCCTTCAGTGATATCTGCCGCCGCCGCCACCCCCCACAAAAAGGACATTGCATATGAGCACATCAAAGATAGATAAAATTGATGTATTCAATTAACTTGAGAACAAAATAGAAAGAGAATAAAACAAATGAATGACTACCTTCTGCACTGGCCAATAGTTGTCATAGGATAATGAAGACGGAAGTTGACAAATTTTCAAGGCACCCTGAAAGAAGGAAAAATATAGAAATCAATAATAATACATCAGAAAGGGCAGAGGTAAACAAAAATAACCAATCATTTGACCTGCAAGGTTACATAGATAAACCCATGATTGCAGTTCACGTTGTGAAGGACAGTGAAGGCAACTATAGGTCCATCACACACCTGAAATGGACAATGACAAGGGAGTGCTTATTGGAATTTCATAAATTGTGAGTTAATCGTGAATGTTTAATAAGTAGATAGCACCAAGGTTTTAAAGTATACTTATAGTTATTGCTTTTATACAGAAACTTACTCTGTTTGACTGAAACACTAACCTGTGGATGTATACGAAGCCGTTCTCTAAACATCATGAACCAAGCTGGACATGATCCAGAGAAGAATAAACCTTGTAAACCACCAACATTCTTGAAAATAGTAATGCGTTGAGATGATGTTTCAGAGGATGTCTCCTCTTTTGCATATGTGTCCAAGGGGACTCGAACAAATCTTAAATTTCTAAGCCTGGATGCATTTACGCCACTAAGATCCATACTCTGAGAAGAAACACCCTCTACTTTGGAAGCACTTTCTGACACTTCGTATACATAAGCATGATAACATAGAATGGTTCCATCAGACAATACACCAAATATAAAAGGACGGCTATGTTGTGCCCCCCATCTCTGCATGGCCAACTCCACAACCTCAATACTCTGACTGTTTTCATTCCTGCCGTGGACAACATCTTCAGATTCCTTTTTAATGGGTTTTACATGATTATTGGCTGGGTCATGGAATAAGGAATCTATAATATGTGTCTTTCCAGATACAAACTTATCCACTGAAAAAACACTGCTGAAATTAGGCACATCAAATATTTCAAGAGCTCCACTTTCATAACAAACAACACAGTATACATCACCCTGATCATGGGTTATACCATCAGACCCATCAATAGCCTCCCCCATGCCAGTGGAAAGCCAAGCATCAGAACTCGTCTTTCGGAGCCACGGCTCAGGCCCTTTATCGTGATAGAGTGTACAAGCAGATACCAACTTCTTCGAGCTTTCGAATACTGGCGGAATCATAATTGAAACAGAGCAAGCAGATGGATCTACAAGAACAAAACCAACGGCACAGATATAAGCACCAATCCGAAACTGATAGAATATAGAGTTCAACAAGTTGAAATGCTTGAAAACAGAAGGCCAAATTTTGAGACCCCTCTTAAGCTAGCCAAAATTCTCAGTGAAGTTTAAATCGTCAACTGTCTAATCAAATGTGGGACACAGCAGCCTCATTGGGCCATCGAGTTAACAAAAACATAGAAGTTGAGTTCCACCAATTTCAGCACCCACACCTAAGCCTTCCCTTTCTGAATGTTATTGCTCATGGAAACAACTGAATTGCATTATACTTGACAGAATGACAGGTCGACATTATTTGGCTTCATAAGGCCAACAAAAGGCATAAATCCAAAGGGCAAAAACGAGTGTGGATGTGCATGAGCAATGAAAATCCTAAATAAAATGACAAAAATATGTCTTTTAAGTAGTAAATAACAAATTTACAGAGTTCCGTTAGATGGTCCTGCCTCCGTTCTATCGACACAAATAACAAGCAACTAAACTATATTGGCTAAAAGAAATACCTCCAACAAGAAGCTGAATACTTCCATCAATCATTCTCAGTAACACGTATGGATCGGCAATAGAGACTGATGAAACTACTGTGCCTTCAGAACCAGCACCCACTTCTAAGTACGATGATCTCAAGGGCAAATCTTGAGTCATAAAACCACCGTCAAGGATCCGAGCACCACGAGCAAAGACTTGGATTACTCTACGTCTGCAAGATAAAATTTATAAATATCTTCAAGAAATAAAAATTATTCCACATAATTATGTATTGGCACTTATTCAAATATTCACAATGAAGGAAAGAGAACGCCATGATGTAGATGAAACTGAACTGACAGAGTATTAAATACGTGGGCTGGCTCACGAAGCCCACAAGAGAGGTTTGGCTCGCCTGGCCCGGCCTGACTGAAAAATCACCATATTGCAGGCCCAAGCCACCCATGGGCTGAGCTCTCACGAGCCAGCAAGTGGCCTGAACTCATTCCCTCCCCCCCCCCCCCCCCCCCTGGGTGGGGGTTCCTTTGTTTCACCTCTTGCTGCAGAATTCTTGGATGACATGGAATAATGTACATAAGAGGAACAACCAAACATAGATAGATGGTTCTGACACGTCATTGGGGTTTCATAAAACCTAGTGTTCGAGTTTGAGAGCATTTAAGCAGAACCGGTTCCATTCGTTTGAAAGCCAGAACCCTAATCTAGCAGTCACCTTGTTTCAATTTGAATGCCTACTTTCCATTTGATATGTTTCCACTTCCATGATGTGCCAATTTTACCTAGAACTATACATTAATCTATTCTTCTCAAACTAACGAGATTAAAGGAGCACAATAATAAAGAAATTAAAACGCACAGTAAATAAAATTATTAATAAATAGCACTCAGAAAAAGTCAAATAGAAAGGAGAAGTTAAAGTTCAGCTGAAAATCAGAAACCCCATAAGCCAAAAACATATTACAAGCTGGCAAAGGAAAGGAAAAGAAAAGAACACCTTCCGAATAAATTTCCTGCAGCAACTGTACTACCTTGCACATAGTAGTCAACATTTTCTGTTACCTCCTCAAGATTATTAGCTGTTTGAAGCACCTATAGCAAAGGAAAAAAAGAGTTCTCAAACTTCACAAGCATAATAAAAAAAGCAGGTCCATGATAAAAGGAGTTTCACTGATGAAATCTAGTAAGAAGATTATGATGAATAGGGAAATATAAATGAGATCACCATAGTACGATTGTCCAAACTAATGATTAAATATGCATGATATTCATCTTCATCAGCTGCCATCTTCAAAGAATCACTGCGTGAATTCTTATGGTAAACAGTCCAAATCCCCTTGCAACCAGGTAATGATTCCTTAACAAATACAAAGAATCAGGATTATAAAGTATGTTTATGATATATAAACCAAAAAACCGCTCAAAAGTTACATGACCTGCACAAGATAAAGTTCCAGAAAACTTCAAATTCTAATCCAACAAAGTTCAGGACCCATCCAAGTCAATAGGCTTCAAAATCAAAGAAAATAAAAAGAAGTTTCTTGACCAAAGATGGCACAACTGAAATGCCAGAGAGCGCAACCTCAGGGTACCAAAACATTATTGCATGTAATAACTATATTTTACTAAACTGGCAAGAAAAAACTAGTGCTACACTGCTACTTATTATCAGCAAAAGTAGTGATATTTCATTGATTTCCAAGACAATAATTGAATATAAATTAAAGAAAAAAGATAACAAGATAATCTAGAAACTTCATTAACTAAAACAAATTAAAAGGAAAGAGCATCAATTTTTATCAAAATCTACTAAAAATCTGATTTTCAGCAACACCAATTAGGGGCTTAATATTGTGTGGGGGTATACCAGATGATAGCATTAACATTAATATTAAGTGGGGGTATTCACAAATTGATTAAAAAACACTTCATACCTCCAAAAAAGAGAAAAACTAGATAAAAATCAGTAAAATAATATACGAATATTGGAATGGACCATGAATATATAATCATATAGAAAGCATTAAAGTCCAGACGCACTTGAGTCATTGTTTCTGGGCGGATTGATTGCTGAAGCACAGAGAGCGCGCCATTCTTTCCATGGCCAGAACAGCACACCTGAAGAAAATTTCAAATACATGATATAAATATGTATGCCCTGAATGATTTGAAATAATAGGCTCATGAGTTTGCTAGATTAATTAGAAAATAATACTAGAAGATGAATGACGAGACAAATTAAAGGGCTAAAACTTCTGCAAAGCAGTAGTAGTTAGCACAATATTGTTCTTAAACTATCTATCCATAGATGAAGACCATTACCAAGTTAACTACAGCATTATTTAAGTTTAGAAAATAAACCAGAACTGACCAGTTCATAATTACTTTGCTTCGCAATTCCTGTAGCATTAGGGTCAGCATTAATTCTCAAACCTTGAGAAAAGTCCTTCAAGGGACCGACATTAACCAACGAATCCCTGACTGCAAAAGTGAAAGTTTTCTGCATACACCACAAAAAACGAGGCATTTTCAGAAAAAAAAACCATCAGATTCGTATAGCTGATCTATACCAATATCAAATGCCAATAAAAAGCTACGAATGCCTAAAGATGAAGACCAGCAATGTCTGAAGATGATGTTTTAACCTGTGCAGTCTGTGAATTATTCGGACCTGCGCCATATAAAGAAAGCTCCTCGCCACTTACAATATCCTGCAAGGCATCAGAGGAAGACCTTGCCAACCTCTTTGCAAAAGGAGCGTCGCTTTCTATATCTTCAACCTACAAAAAATAAGTAATATACACCAAGTTTTCAGTTACCTACCACGTGCAAAAATTTTAAATAAAAAAAAAAGGCTGCAAAGATAGTAGTAATAACGTCTAAAACAGTGATCAAAGTTCAAGGGAAATCACTTTTTAAGAAACTGAGAGCCAAAACAGAAATAGTCAACATTGTCAAAACAGGAAATCCATTGGCAAAAAGCTCTAGAACAAATAAAATAATACACACCTCTTCCTTCATTCCAGGAGTCACTGGCGTGGCTCCTACTCCAGAATTGTATTGCACAAGCAGACTATCACCCAAACTACTGCCCAAGAAAAATAACGAGTTTCCGACAGTTGTGATTTCCTATGAATAAACAGAGAAGAAGAATAAATACAATGATCGGAAACTATAAAAGAATAGCTTCTCATTTGCAACACAAATCGCATGAGGAATTCAGAATATATCTCACAGAAGTAAGTACTGAAGCTCTTGACTTCGAAAGATCAAGTCTTTGAACAATTCTGCAAGGAAAAATCCCATATAAATATACATGTCATATAGCAGGATTTCCTTTCACGGTTTATTAAAGCCAATAAACAATGGATCAAATAAATAATGGAAGTACGAAATATGGACATACACTATTGAATGCTTTAGCAATCAGACAACTGGTGGATCGCTAACCATGACTTAAGGATTGCCAAATTTAGGGAAATTTATCTCTACGAAGCACCGCTACTTGTAAACTTATAACATACCCATATCCAATATGTATCCAAGCTTAGATATGCTTGGATACTCTCTAATACATATCGGACACGTGTTTTCAATTTTTTTATATTTTTAGAACTTTCGATACTTATCGAACACTTGTGAAATGTGAAACAAAAGAATTTCATTGATTTTAAACTCTTTTAAAACTGATACACACTAGCTGAAAAGAGTAGAATTAGGCAATACTGGAAAGAACAGAAAATTGATAAGAGAAATTTTTATTTAATGACTGAATAATTTCCAAACAACCAAGCATTCGAGAGGCTCAGAAACTCTCCAAATTGAGCAAGCTCAATACATAACAATTTTTCTCATAACCTCAATAGCAGCTCCCCACCCCCTATATTCTACTCTCTCTCCCTCTTAGCCAAAACAGAAAACCCGAATCCCCAACAGAATACCAAACTAACAAAATTACATAATAGACCCCTCTATTTTTTAAAATCATTCCTTACACGTCAACTGTGATTTGTTTTCCCAGAATTACCCCTGCACCTGGAGTAAGTGAAACGCCCTGGTGGCCTAAAATTACCTCCCGCCCAAACATTCACCTTATTGGTAGCACATGCACCCAATATTTTATTTTTCAGTTTTTTTCTTTTTCTAATTTTCCTCTTGTAACTTTTTTGTTTATTAATGTTGGATAGGTATTGAATTTCTATTACTCCCCTCGAGATGAACTCTTCAGTCTCAATGTGATAAAATCAAAAAAGCCCTGTACGTATCTTTTTCACTGCTAATGTTCCAGGATATAGGTGGATGCTCAACCTCAATTCTAAGTACCGAGACATAGGCAAAAAGGTAAAAGTGAAAAAATGAACCAACTTTTATCATAGTCTGAAGCATTTCAAGAACACAAACAATGTGGCGAAGCTCTCAAGGAATAAGACCAGCTAACAAAACCAACCCAAAACCAATAGACGGGCCAATTAAATCCAAAGAAGAACCAGAACGTACTGCACCAAATTTGGATATGAAACCCTACTGTAATAACAACAATTTTGGGTGCTCATGTTCTTTTCCTTTCTCAGTGTCCAAAATTTTTTTATAACATCAACGGAGATTGTAATGAGAAGGAACTTAGTTAAGCTACAGTTGGGAAAAGTGATTAAAAGGAAAACCAAAGAAGGTAAATGATGGATCCAAAAGTCGTCATCGCACATAAAAATCAAATGTCCAAAAATCAGGAGTAAATTTAAGTTAGCCACTAAAGATCCTGAGATGACAACTTCAATTTCCAACGTTTCCACTGAAATCCAGCATGGGATGTGGCTGAGTATTTCCAGAAACCAAGGAAAGAGGTACCGTCTAAACACCTTGAAACCATTCACCAAAACTGTGACCCAGATTCAAACCACATATAGCACAGCATTTATTAGCAAGAACATTAAGAAATTCATTTATTCTTGATCGCTGCTGATGTTTGCATTTCATCTATTAGTTGCTACTGAAGAGTTTGAGCTTACATCCTAGAATTTCCATAAAGCTGCAAGCAGGAGTTGGGACAGAAACATTGTGCATCATATCCTTACCTCAGCCAATGCATTCAGTACATCAATGGTATAGAAAATCCCAAATGCATTATCACATCGAATTCAAAATCTTCAAAAAGTTGGGTGCAATGTAAAAGTTCATTCATTGACAGTTTACGAGCAATCACAAGACAAGTAAGTTGAGCAACTAAGGGTTTAGCAAGAAAACACATTTGTGTAACAGAACTCAAGTTTAACTTGAAAGATTAAGTGGCAAGAATTTTGGAAACAAACTAAGGACTTGCAGACTAAGTAAAACAAAAGATCTTTTATATGCCAAAGAAGGCAAAAGGGGACTATATGGGAGAAGATTCAAATGCCAGAAAATGAAGCAGCAAAGAACCTAAAAGCTTTTCTACATCTCGACCTTTCCAAAACAATATATGATCAAAGTTTATTGCATTTGTTTTTGTTGTCAAAACAACAAGGTGACATGCATGGACAACCAAATATATGAAATGACTCTCAATTGTAAGAACATAGAATATTTTAAAGGGTATAGTCAATCAGGGGCATGCCCTGCCAAGTAGAAGTTCCAAATTCTGTCCTGATAAAAGAGGAAAAAGAACTATATGACTTAAAAGCAAGTTACCAACCTCCCGTCGTAAACCAGAGTCAGTAAAAGCAGTTCCCCAGTTTTTGTTGAGAACATAGCAACATCATTTGTTAACCAGGCTGCATTGGCAACATCTAGCTCCACATTAAAACCAGATCTAGGCATCTCTGGACTGAAATGAGGGGAAACAATCCACATTAGAACTAACCACATAAGGTAGGATAAGAGCATCATATTTATCCAAAATGCAGTAAATAATGAACACTTGTTAACACCACCGACTTAAAAGGGCCAACTCATTTACACTAAAGATACCATGTAGAGGGCATACGAGAACTTGATGTATTAAAATATGCTAAGGCAATTTTAAAGAAAAAACAACCTAGAACATCAGAATTCTAATGGAGAATACAGAAAAAACTGTCCTATGAAAGAACAATGATGTATTTAATGTCAAAAGCTCTCCAATCAGCAACAAAGAGGAAACCACGATAATTAATAGGAATGTCCATTGAAGCAGTTAACCAGTAGCCATAATAAACTAGATTTAAGATTCGATCACTTATTTATGTATATTCATAGGTAATTCAAAGGATGTTCTTTTGATCCCTTCATTATCTGGAAAGAATCCTTCAAGAATCCTTACCGTCAAAACAAAACTGACTTCCTCTGAAACTCATTAAGACAATTAAACCAATATTATAAAAATGGAAGCATATTAAAAAGAGGTGGTAAAAAAACTCAAATAATCGTATAATAAAAAAAAAATGATGTAGCAGTTAGAGAAGTGGTCATAATTTGGTATAAAAAGTCAAAATAAACTTCTTAGAGCAAGATCCTGAAAACAGAAGAAAAGGAGAGTGCGCTTGAATATATTGGGATGGAGGAAGAGGAGCAGAAAGGAGAGGCATTGCATCTCACCTGCCACTGACGGGAACCGCAAAATTGTTCAATGCTAATACGCATGATGCTGACTGCCAATTAAAATATTAATAAATCAAGAGCAGGAAAGACATAAGTAGCAACAGAAAATCAATGACAATTTAGAGTAACAGTGGAAAATTTCAGCACTTCAAGGAGCCAAACCTGACTATGATAATGAATTGTATTCGCACCAATTATAAGAACTCCACCAATGGGAGATGGCACTGCAAGGAGCTTGTATGCATCATGAGGGAGACTCTGAAGCATCAAACAGAAAAAACCAACCATATTTCACATGAAGTCTTCCACAACTTAAATAATTCCACAATAAAGGCCAGTTTGAATCCTGATTTTTAGCTAGAAAAGAGAATATATGAATTCAAATATTCGATACTTGAAGCCATTGAATACCCAAATCCAGACCAAAATTAAACAAAATAACTTCCATTACATGAATATTTGGATGTAGTTTTAGAATAAGCCCTTGTTTGAGCCCCATTAGTGCAAGAAAATGTGTTATTAAATGGTTATTTTTTAGAGAATGTGTGGTTAGAAATTAATGAAAAGATTTCCATTTACGTGTAAAATTATTTTATGGAAGAATATGTTCGAAAAAATGGGGGCCAAACATAGGCTAAGTTTTCCAAATTTTAGCTTAATTCGTCCATACAAGAACTGTATTCCAAAGGTTGCAGTCCCTCAGTACCTTGAAACCATATCTTTACTCATTAAAAATAGAAAAGAACTAAGAAATCCAGTGTATACTTGGTTTCAGCACATACCAAGTAGCATCTACAATATTTTAGTGAAAGAATATTTCCACAAAAATTTGGTTGACGATCAGTTTTAAGACAAATTAAGAAATTTTTGCTTGTTACAAAGAATAAGCTTTCAATGAAAGATTTTTCAGTTTCCTACAACAAAAAGATTACATTGCTGGAAACAAGATTGTCATTTTGTTCAAGGAGCATAAATTATTAGGTTATAATGTTGGCCCTTTTGCATCTAGTGAATTTTGTAATGCCTAGCCAACAGATGACGTAAATAAAGATAAGTTCCAGATATATGACTTCTGATGTTGTCCCTGATTTTGATTGATTTGATGATTTCTATTGATATAAGTGCCAAAACAAACTTTGATTGTTACTTAAGGGACTTCCAGGGATAGAATAGCTATATCTAAAATGATACTTTTTTAGAAATACTTTGTGAACAGCCTTATCCAAAAAAAATACTTTGTAAACAGAGACCGACAGATTGCCTTTGATGGTACTTATAGCTTAGAAACTCGTAAGAATTCCCACCATCGCATCAGAAAAGGCACAACTAAAATGGTATGGAAAGCAGTTTTATTAATGTCCATAGTACAGAACGAGAAGATACAGTTGGCAGTATACAGATACTTGAACTCAATTCTAAGCTGTAGGACAGGAAAATATCCATCACTACTATGAAAATGCCTGGTATGGTAATCTTCATATTAAAGGAAAAATATCTTAGATAGAACAAGTCATCCCTTAAAAGATCTCTTTGACATTTCAAAATAATGAGAAATCATGAGAAAACTAATCGGAAAATTATATTGAAATTAAGGGGGTGTTTGACACCCATTTTAATAGAAAAATGTGTTTTTGAATAGTGATTGATGGAAGAATGTGTGGTTAAAAAGTAAGGAAAATTTTTAGGTTTATGTGTAATATTATTTTATTGATAGAATGTGTGGTTGAAATGAAAAAAGAGAAAAAGAAAAAAAATGAAAATGAAAAAAAAAATAGAAATCATGAGAAAACTAATCGGAAAATTATATTGAAATTAAGGGGGTGTTTGACACCCATTTTAGTAGAAAAATGTGTTTTTGAATAGTGATTGATGGAAGAATGTGTGGTTAAAAAGTAAGGAAAATTTTTAGGTTTATGTGTAATATTATTTTATTGATAGAATGTGTGGTTGAAATGAAGAAAGAGAAAAGAAATGAGAATGAGAATGAGAATGAGATGGGTGCCAGACGGGGGCTAAAACTTACAGTTGCCGACCATATGAGTGGATGCTGCTTCAAAGTTGTGCTGATGCTAAGTGCAGAAATTGTACAAGTATGATGCTTCCACGAGACACGGCCAGCCCATGTAAGCTCTTGTTCATGTAGTATAACCATGACAGGCTCAATGTAACCTGTAAATGATTGGTGTCTTATGGTCAATATGTAAGATCCATAACACATTTTAGTGGCCTAAATTCAGGAACAGTATCATTTCAAAATTGGAAAAAGGAGTGAGAACACGAACTTGAAAGGGAACAATTACTTGTCCCTATAGCACAGCCAGAAAGCAGAATTTCTTTTTTCAAGACCATTCAGCAAATTGATAAACTTTCACATCAGTAGGATGGGCTTACAACATTTTCTAGACAAAAAATTCTCAAAGACCAACTATTACCAATTTCTTACGCTTATATTGGACCAGCAACCAGTACGTAGTAATCACATATCAATCACAGTAAGGACATCAGAACCAATAGAAAATGCTTTTTGATGATATCCTACATTGATTAACAGTTCAAAAAAAAAAAAAAAAACATGTCTGCCATAGGATGTTGCAGGAAGTCAATTTGATGCTGAACTTAAAAACATGTATATCTAAGAAAAAAATCTTAAATTGACTAAGGTGCAATATGTACAAGTTAGAAGCACAAATTTCAAGAAGGTGCATATTACAAAAAATATAGTCCTCATGCAAGAGCAGCCTCGTTGGTCCCCTTAACTCATACTTAATCAGCTAAGTAATCTTATTAAAGAAAACAAAATTCAGTGTTCTCACCATGTATGAATATAAAGTCTTTAACGTGCTTCATGTCAAGATCTCGTAGGCCAATAATATACGATGACTCGATTCGAGAAGCAACAGTAGCACCTGAACTAAATGCGTTGTGCTCGCTGACTAAACCAGAACTGGCCTAACATCAAAATATCACAATTAAATACAAACAAAGTTTATATGAATAATACAAATAAATATTGGAAGTTGGCAAATTCAAAAACCTTTCTAATGACAAATCACATAGCAAACACGCTCCAACAGGGTTTAGCATTCAATTGGTTATACTAATCATTTTCAATTGCATAAACCTTCAATTGCTTTAATTGAAAACTACAAATGAAAAATACAATCAAGTGCGGAGATGCTAGTATAAAAGACAAGTCCTTTTGTAAGCCTCATTTTGATGGGTATATAATGCTACGTGAATTAATATGATTAATTGTAAAAAAATTCTTAACCTTCAACTCTTAAATTTTACCATGCAAGTTCGTTTTAGAAGTCGTATTATCATTCCCATTGCTCCCAACCACACTTAGCTCGACACCTACAGGCTCACAAACAGGACATAAAAATCCATTTATGATATCTGAGTAAGTTATCCATCCATACGCATATTCCACCAGCACAACCATTAAACAGCAGGTTTGATAGAATTATCTTTATATTTTGCAGTTTCGTAGGGTTATCGTGTCTATAAGAGTTCATAATATTCTACAAATATATGTGAGTGCGTTTAGGCACTGTAAATAATCATAGCATAAAAAGATTAAAAAACTATAGATGGAACAAAATACTCATATACAGACGGCGGCGCATATCCAGGACACAGGAGAGATAATTACAGTTCAGTTTTATTAGTCTAGTATTTTAAATTAAATCTATACATTTTTTTACCATTGCTTCTGACAAACAGGTAAATCTTACCATCCTTGATCAAGTCTAAAAGCGTCGTACACATGATCAAGAAAGTTCTATCTTATTGTCTTTGCTATTTCTGGTCATATTACCTCACTTTTGAAGTAACAGGTATAAGGCAAATAAATATGCAGAATGTTCAACTAACTAGACAGATGTTGATATGTGCCAAAAAAGAAAACGAAAGGAGAATAGGACACGACAGTAAAAAGAAACCTCGGCTGCCTTGAGTATTATCATCTGGAGTCCATAAACAAGAACACTGGCACATCTCCCCTGCGGATCAACCTTCACCAGTGGACCTCTTGAAAAACATTCTCTGCCTCTTTTCAAGTACAGCCAGTCTGGACCCTCAAAACAGTGCATTGAACTGAAGAAAACATAAAACCATATAAGAAGTAATAACAGGATATAGTAGCATCCATAAAAGACTGATGTGAAATAAACAACACTAGAAGCAATTAGAATTTTTAATTGCATCAAGGCCATTGAACGTTAGTCCAATAGGAAGTGTGGTCTTTTATGTCTTAACTATCTAAACAGATTCAGAAGTAAAACTCACATTAACAAGACAAGTCAAACGATATGCATTCTCTTCTCAACTAATAATTTGTAATTATTCAAAGCTCCTGACTTGCAAGCATCTTCTAATCCCCCCACAAAACAGTTCAGAGTGCACATCAATACAAATTGAGGAAGAGTGAGAGTATACTCAAGAGATAATACAGGCATTGCCACCACCAGTGAATCGAAAAACGAGTACACCCTTTTGCTCCCACGGGTCTAGGATGGGAGGAGCATGTTAACAAGATCAAAACTCACCTGGTGCGAAGCCCGTGTATTGAATCATCGAACTCCAAGACTGAAATCTTTGCATCTTGAAAAGTCAATATAATAGCATCTCTCTTCCTTCCACCATCAATGCCTCCACAAGGTAACACCCCCAACGACTCTACATTACCATGCAACCTACACCACAAAACAAAAGCACCCACAAATGTTGAAGATATTTTTGTAGCACACTCATTTCCAAATATGACTATCACATGTTTCTAGAATTTCAGAAAGTGAACACGTCCATATTACATAATTTCATGTGCTTCAGGTTTAAGAATTATCTAAACTATACCATTCACAGAACTAAATTTTCCAATATCAAGATTTAAAATAAAAGATAATCCAGGTCCAAACTTTTTATTAGAGCATCTCCAAGAGACTCTACTTTTAAAGAGCATATTTACAATTTAGAGAGCATAGTAAAAGATTTTAAATATTCCAACAGTCTCTTTATTTTTAACACTTAATTTTACTACTCCTGATATGTTTCATTATTTTTTCCTATATTTTATTATCATCAACTTCCCTTCAAATCAATATATTATACCCATCCATTTTCTTTGTATATATTATTTAGTAGGGTCTATATACGGAGCATTGACAATTGAAATTCTTTTTAACGCATTTAATCATAGAGAGTAAGTTTGGCTCCAAATTTTGAGATTCAACCCACGCTCTATTTAAAAATGTTAATTTAAAAAATCTCTTAGACATAATTTTATAGGTTAAAACTCTTTAAAATAGAGGGCATTTCACTTTTAAAGAGTCTCTCAAATATGCCTTTACAAGGTTACACCCCCAACGACTCTACATTGGCCATTGCCCTGAAACCTACACTGCATAACAAAAGCACCCAAAAAATTATGAAGATAAGTATGTAGCACACTCATTTCCAAATATGACTAGCACATATTTCTAGAAATTCAGAAAGAGAACACGTCCATATTACATAATTTCATGTGCTGCCATTTTAAGAATTATCCAAATTATACCATTAACATGATTCAAAATAAAAGATAATCCATTTCCAAACTTTTTATTATATACGTAAATACAAATCAAAACCCAAAAATAAATAAAGATAACAATTATTGTTAATTATTATAAGAGCTTGAGATCCAGGCTGAGCATGTGAACAGTCATTGAACTTGTAGAGAATTCCTATCTTATTTATCATGTCCTTAAGTTTTTTAATTATTAATTAACGACAATGACCACAGTAACATTTCAAAATATATAATGCAATAAAAAACACATTTTCCAACTAAAATTTTTAATGTAAAGGCATTTTCCTATATGCCAGAACATTTCCCAGACAAAACTTTTCAGGACAATGCCATCAGCTTCAATTCCAGTACAGTACAAATTACAGTCGTCGCCAGTCCATTAATTGAGGCACCCTTTTCTGACCACCACTTTAAAGTTTGATATCAGTAGAATTGAAGTTGATGAAGAGCATGTACACCAATTCCCCAAATTAGCCAGAAAGGAGAAAAATTTTCAAAAATAACCTAAAAACATATCTTTTGAAAAACCTGTAATGGCAAACTAGCTCAAGGGATGCCCCAGAAATGCCAGCTAAGACACCGCCGCGCTTGGGCTCGGCCAGATTCTTGGAGTCCGCAGGTGAAGATGAATCTTCCTGCAATCTGACAGTGTAGATTTCGAGAACATTGGCGGCAGCCGTGATGAGGTTGGGTATTGGGCCAGCGGGCTTGGTGGAAGTGAGCCATTCGGAGTCCAGGTCGTCGGCGGATACCGGGTGAATTCGGGGAGTGAAGTCGGCGGCGGAATGGGAGATAAAGCCGGAGGCGCAGTGCTCGACGCCAGTAGGCAAATGCATCATCTTGTACGCTGCGAAACTCATGTTGTACGTTTGCGGTTTTACGAGGGTTTTGCGAGGTAGATTGTGGGAACTGCGCGTGTAACGGGCGGGCCGTGAGCTAAGATTTCTATACCGGAGGTCCGGAACGTTATAATAGGGCAGCTTCAAGAGAGTCCATTATACTCTCAATATTTTATTATAAGGGAAAATGGTTGCAGCAGTCTCTTAACTTACAATTAAGCTAAGTGTACAAAAATTTTGTACCAGATGTTTTATAGAAGACTCACATGGATGTGGGTCCACTTGATTTAAATATTATTAAAAAAATGGGGCCCACATGTTTGTCTCTCCCTTGTATTTCTTCGTTTCTGTATGGCAAAAATATCTCCTTTACTTATGTCAGTGGAGGTTCCTTGCCTTTCAAAAATATGCAGTTAGAGCCCAAATTGATGATTTCGTCCACTTTTTTGTTAGTTGACCAAAAAATGAACTAAATTTGATCAATTTTGACCAAATTAAAAGGGCAAAATGGTACTTTTTATATTAAATGATTTATTTAATTAATTAAAAACAGTGTTCTAAAATTCTCCAAAATGCGCCGCCTAGGCGCACCTAGACGCGATGCGTGGTGAAAACGCGT
>CAIGRQ010341027.1:0-13708 GCA_903798375.1 Fraxinus sp. D2006-0159 | reverse complement strand
TCTTCCTGCCATGTTAGGCTGGATTTATTTGTGCTAGGAAAACGATGAACTTTGTTATATGATTTTTAATTCTTAGTTTTATATTCTTGACATCAAAAACATGTTTTGGAATATTTGAATGAGTTATATGATCTTAATTTCTCCATGATTTTGGTGCACGATAATTATGTGAGGTTGGTGATTTATTTCATGCATTCGAGAAAAGGGAAATAAATTCGACATGTATAAATCATCATAGGGTCCGATAGAGGATAGAAATATACCGCTATGCCTTATGTAAATAAGTGTTCATAAAAACTCATGCATTCTCGTATGTTAGCATTCATCATAGAAATATAGTTGGGTGATATCACGCTCATTTTGACTTTCGGTAAATTCTTTCAAGGCACTGAACCTTAAAACTTTTAACAATGAGCATGCAATGTCATATGACGAAATACATCTATTCAGATGATAAATGATCATATGACTCGATTGCTGCACCTGATTAATCCTTGCATAATTTTAATTCATTTGGTTATAATTTAATCAACATAAACACTTTCCTTCATTTGTTTCGATTAAGGTTACGATAATTAGAATTAGGACTAATCAATCCCTGTGGGAACGATACTTGGATTCAAAATTCATTTTACTACTTGTTAATGAACCGTACACTTGCAGTGATTTTTATTCGAAACATATGAACGTCTGGTAAGATATGAACGTCTGGTAAGTGCTAACGTGATCAGATATGAACGTCTGGTAAGAGAAGAGAAACAAATAAAAAAACTCTAGGAAATGGACTTATTATAGAGACTCGAACTTTGATGTTCATGCTGTTATGATGAACATTATGATCAGACTGAAATTTGGTTGGTTGAATTGGTTAAAAGAGATGCGTATGCATGCCTTATAATGGTCAAATCTAAGACATCTTAGAAGAATGAGCCTATAAAAGATGAAAATAAAAAGGCTAGAGTATTCTCATTTGACGTAACTAAGGCTAACCTTATATTTGATAAATTGTATAAGGATAAGCAGATAAAGCTGAGCGATAAGCATAAGTTGCCAGACCCTGAACAAGTCAAGGGTAAAAAATATTGCAAATGGCACAATGCATGGTCACACATGACTAACAATTGTTTGGTTTTTTGTCATGATTTACAGGATGCCGTTGAGTCGGGACGAATTATGTTCGAGCCTAAGAAGAAGATGACAGTGGATGAAAATCCTTTTCCACAGCCGCTTGGGGTAAATATGGTGGAGTCTGTCCTTAAAGGCAGGCTGTTAAAGTTCAAGCTAGTGACAGACGATGGAGAAGAAGACTCTGGATTGCACTCCAGTATTTTGGAACAAATCAAAATAAAGCACCTAGAAGGATGAGGGCATGTTATGCGCTAGATGCAACAGAGAAGGAGAAACTGGATGTACCAGGAAGGTAGCCATATACACACTATCCTGACGCCACTCCAACTATCTAACCTGATGGAGGACAGAACGCACCATTCTATGGGAAACGGACTTTCTAGAGACAATTAAAGCCGATGAACAGTGGAAGGACATTCACGCCACAACCCGCCAACCAAATGTATGACATTCCTTCTAGTACAATGTAGGGAGAGTTGTACCTTTCAATGAAATGACTAGAACTAAGCAAAGGCTTTTCCAATGAAACTATGGACGAATGATGAGACAACAATAGGGATCGTCGTGTCCTAGGGGTCTAATGTGCTTAAGGCGACTAACCAAAACACCCTCAAGGGTGGTAAAAAAAGCCAATATGGACGAATCAGTAGAGGATTTGCCAGAAATCTCCTATGAAAGATCAAAGTTCGAGCCATGAAAGATACCTGAAGATGAAGAAGACCCAGGTCAATCCCCCACCATCCAATTTGGCACCTTACCTCCTGTTGTGGCTAGCAACTATTTATTATCCAACGAGTTCAAAAGCAAACAGAGTGAAGAAGAGAAAAAGAAAGCAAGTGAGGAAGAGTCATGTGTGCTTAATGCAAAGAAGGCCAACATCTCAGGCAGTACCTGGTGAAGAAGAAGATGATGACCCGACAGATATGGAAGAGGAGATTGACTTGGAAGCTGAAAGGAAAAAGAGAGGAGTATCGTGCAATACATTACTAAAGCAGTTGCATCAGGAAGGTATTCGTGAGATGGATCTATTAGGTGAACCATCTGGACGTTCCTTCGACTTTTATGTACTGTATGAAACGCTAAAAAGAAAGGTGAGGGTGCCACGTTCTAAAAAATATGGGTCACCTCCAAGGATATTACCTCATCCTACTGGTTGGATAACTGAAGAAGAGACAGTGGAAGAAAGTAGAGAAGGGGTACAAGAAGCAAAGGTCCAGAATGAAGTATTGCACGTGGATTTGTCGGATGACAATAAATCAGCTGAGGATATACAGAAAGTGGAGATAGGTGCAGTTGAGAAAGTTATCTTCAAAAGACCAACTATGAAGCTAACCAAGCATTTGAGGCCATTGTATGTGAAGGCCTTAGTTAATGGCATACCTATGTCAAAAGTACTCATTGATAATGGAGCAGCCATCAATACCATTTCATCCAGAATGATGAGGATATTCGCGAAGACAGATAGTGATATTATCCCAACAGAAGTTGTACTTACGAGTTTCAACGGAGGAGCGACTTCAACCAAAGGGGTTACGCCGTTAGATATAACTGTATGAACTACTACCAGGACCATCGTTTTCTTTGTAATTGATGGACCAACCAGTTACAATATGCTACTAGGAAGAGATTGGATTCATGGAAGTTGTTGCATACCTTCTAGCCTTTCTATCCCTCAAGATTTCCATACCAAGAATCTTCTTTGCTACACACAAATCCTTCATATCAAACTCCTTACTGAGTTGACACTTCACTTTTTCTGACATTTACTTTATCTTTGGCTGCTATGAACATATCATCAACATATAATAACAAATATGTGATCGGTCCACAATCTTCCTTTTTGAAGTACAGACAACTATCATAATTACATTTGAAAAAATCATGAGCAGTCATAAATGAATCAAACCTATTATATCACTGTATCAGTGACTACTTTAGTCCATACAAGAACTTCTTCAACAAGCACACAAAGTCTTCTTTCCCAGAGACTATGAACCCCTCAGGTTGTTGCATGTAAATTCTCTCCTTAAGTTATCCATGAAAGAATGGTGTCTCGACATCCCTCTGCTTAAACTTCAAGTCGTTCCTAGCCATTACTCTAAGTAAAGCCCGGATAGAACTATCCTTCACAACTGATAAGAACGCGTCTGTAAAGTCAACACTTGGAATCTAACTGTAGCATTTTCCACCAATCTAGCCTTGTATCTAGCATCTTTATTCTGTAATGTGCCTTTCTTTCTTTCTTTTGAACACCCATTTGCAGCAAACAACCTTTTTATATTTAGGTAATTTCACCAAGTCCCAAGTGTTATTTGCTCAATGACTCCATCTTCTCCTGCATAGCAATCATCCATCTACTAGAATCACTGCAACTAACTAACACTGAAAATGTAGTAGGCTCCTTAGTGGAATCAATGTCTTCAGCCACACTCAATGCATAAGCTACTAAATCTGCTTCTCCATACTTCTGTGGAGGTCTAATCTGTTTGCGAGGTCTATCCTTAACTATTGAATATTTGGTGCTAGTGGTGTGGGCAATACATTACTGTCTGTCAACCTCGAGCTGGACTGATTTGTAGTAGGCTATTTTGCAACCTCTGATTGTTCTTCTGAACCAATTTCCAACTCTACCTGAGTTGAATGATTCTGCTCCTCAGTTTTATCAGAATCCCCAAGAGGTAAATCGTGAACCATAGCAAGTTCATCAAATACTACATCTCTATGTTCATCAAATACTACATCTCTACTAAAAACCACATTTTTGTCTCAAGACACCACAATTTATACCCTTTCACACCTAATTTATACCCCAAAAAAAGATGCACTTTCTAGACCTATGTACCAACTTCCCATTATCTATATGAGCATAAGTAGAACGTCCAAAAATTTTCAAATCGGAATAATAAGAAGGTTTGATAAACCATACTTCTTCTAGTGGAACATACGGATGGAACTTATTTTCTTATAACATAGTGGATTTCATTATTGTATTGTTAAATATGCAACAAATGAACCAAAAGCATTATGTGGTCCATATTCCATTTTCCAAATCCAGAAAAAAAAAAACATAAATATTGTAATGTGTTCATAATCTAAATCAAGAAACCTACATAAGTTAAATGGTAATACCTTGTATGTAATGCTGCAAGCAACTGTGAGAATAAAATGTTGACATGATGCAAATTTCAATTAATTGACATATTTCACAATATCACTAGGTGTATGGTGAAACAATGGACGCACAAAAACATCTAACGTCTGACAAGCACAACGGTAATCTTTTACTTCTAGTTCCGACAAACAAATAATCATATATTCATCTTATTACATTCAGATAGAGATTGCTACTCTTAAAAACAAATACTCAAAATAGGTAACTTAGATGTGCTCCTCTTGCAACTCTTTCCATATAGGATCATTTGTGTAGTAGAATACACCAGGATCCTATTGGGATTCTTAGAGGGATGTATTCAATTGGAACTTTTGAAGACTTTGATGGACTTTTTTTAAGTGATAACTTTTGTGGATTTCGTGGATTTTTTTGAGATTTATATGGAATTAGTGTAAGTGTTTTGTGAACTTTTAAATTTTCATTTTAGAGACTTTTGTATAATTCAAAAGACTTTTAATATAGAATTTATGTGGATCTAGTGCAATATTGTAAAATTATCACATACGAGGTTGTGATTCTCACAATTCCCCTTCTCCTTTCTTTCCCCCATATAATAAAACAATATTTTGAAAAGAATAAAAATTTAAAATCTTAATTATAAATAATAAATTAAATATTCAGTATTATTAATATAATACCCCTAAACTATTGAATACTCCTAAAATTTTTAAATCTCAAACAAGTCATTAAAAGTTTCAATTGAATACTCTCCCCTTAAGCTACTGAACATAGCTTATAATCCACCCGCAAAATCAAACAAATTCAAGAAAAGAGCAAATGTACAAAATTCGAACATAAATTTTCCCTATTTCATCATAATATCAAGGACAAATAAACATTGATATTCCCGATCACAGCCTAAAGATATTATCTTAAATTATTAACATTTGAAAAAGCTTACAGAAGGAATGCCAACTAAGTTGCAAAACTAAAATTCAATACATCCTTTTGTAAGGAAATCTGAAAATATTTGCACTATGTGACCAGAACCATTAGATGAGCAAATCGTTAATTCTGCTAAGATTTACTTATTGGTGGCTACTTTACTTTGATTTCTCCAAGAAGCAAGTAAGAAAAGTTAAACTGCAAAAACAGAGCTCCCTCATCATATACTCCTCATAGACATGTAAGTTATGACAAATTATATTGCATCATGACATAATAATCGGAGCGGTCTCGATTTTCAAAGGACCCCCTGCCCTGTCCTATGAGTTTGCAATTCCGAAATTTCGAAAATTGCAGTTTAGAGAATATATTTTCAGACGTAATATATGAAAAAAAAATCACAGAATGAGATTATATAGTCGATCTGCACTGAATGAAGATTTCTTGAAATTGATTCTTGATTTTTCTTGATCTCTAGTGCAATGGAGAGCATGAAAGTTGGGGCTTTTGGGGTGTGGGGGTGGAGTATGTGTAGTCTTTGATATGTCATGATTGGTGGAGTGATTGTAGTTTTTCTTTGATTAGTAAGAGATGTGAGTATATTTATTGGTTATCATTTTTACTCTATGCCCTGATTGAGTCACATTATTTCCATAAGAATGCATTTTTTGTTTGATGTAATGGGAAATATGTGGTTGAAAAAGAAGGAAAAATTATTGATGTGATGGAAAATATTATTTCATTGAAAATATGTTATTAAAAATGAGAATAAAAAAAATAATGTGGCTCAAACCGAGCTTATATATTGTAATAATTTTAGAATTAAAAAAAGTTAAAATGTAAAATTTAAATTGTGGTAGGTGTAATTTCCACTACGATTTCCCAACATTAAGGCCCTGTTCTCTTTGCTGTTGTTGAACCGTTTTCTATTTTCGATTTTTCAAAATAGTGAAAACTCATTTTCTTTCCCATTTTCGAAAATGAATATTTGAAAACAAAACAATAAAAATCAACTGAAAATCCAAAACGTGACGTTTTGGGCGTTTCCTTCACAAAAAATGAAAAACACGAAAAACGACCTTCTCTCCATTTTCCCCAAATTTCTTCCTCATCTACGGATCCACCTCTTCCTTCCATCAATAGCTTCCACCACCCGCCACCTAAGCCACAAAATCCCCACAACACTGGTACTCCCTCACCTCCCCTATAAGCTTCGACCATTGCCTGCCCACCGACTGCAGGAAACAATCCCAATTCTCATCCAAAATTGCGAGTGCAGTCATGGTTTTTCGCCAGTTACTTCCACATCTGACCACCCTCTCGATCGTGGAGCACCACCACAATATTTCTCACAACCAGGCACATCTAGTTCTACCATGGGTCAGCCTCAATTTCATCCGAAATCAACTGAGCTTGTTGGAGTAATCCAGCAAGTTATTTCCGAACATTTTGAAATTTATTTCAAAAAACAAGGTTAACAATACCTTAAATAAAGTTTTTGCATCTAGTTGATGATTTGGATTTGGTTTTGTTTCCAAATTTTGAATTTTTGGTTCAGTTAATGTGGAATAAGGAATTTGGTATTTTTGTACATAAAGTGAGAGGTTTTGGGAGATGCAATGAGAGTGTTTGATGAAATGCATGAAAGGAATGTGGTGTTATGTGAAGACTTTGTTTCGGTGTACATCACCATTATTGTGGCTGGCCAGTATTCAGAACTTTTTCCATGTTGTGTGTGACTAATTAATATAGGGGCCAGTTTGTGAATTACCTGAGAATGGTACTCCATTGGAGATACCAGTCTTGGACCGAAGATGAAGAAACTATTATCAAGCAAGAGGTTTAGTGAGTGTCTGTGCTAGTTTATCCTCTGCAGAGACTTTCAGTAACCTTTACTAGCTTGATTATAGGTGTGACGTGAAAACTTGATTATCTAGAAGATTGGTATGCCTATGTTGTGTCAGTAAATATTTTATTGATGAGCAATGAATTTTAAGTTCACTAAGTGGAGATAATCCAAAGGACTTTGGTAACGATAGAGGTAAGCACTCAATATTCTACCTCGGTTGATGACCTAGCCATAGATTTTTTCTTGCAAGAACATCAGGAAATGGCATCGCCTCTGAGATAGAGTGTATACGTTGTAGTGGATTCTAGGAATGCTTGGAAGAATTACATGGATCATCACTGTAATGGTCTAATTCACATCTTTATTCATTATTGAACGGATGTTATTCTCAATTATATTGGCGTTATCAAGTGTTCCTTAAGGAATATCTTTTTAGTATAAACATCAATATGATGAGTAGAATCCTATTTTGAGCTAATAAACTGAAGGTAGTATTAACATTCCTCTTTAGGCGACAATTACCATCATTTCTTCTCCCTATTTACTTTAAACTGATAATTAATTGATATATTTGAAAGCTTGGCCACATGTTCATAGTTGCTATCAATTTCTCATTGATTACCTCTCCTATGACAAATTTATGATATTTGACTAGTTATGGATTTTGTTGACATACATTTATTTGTGCAGTAGTACTGGCTGCTGCTGCGGTTCACTGGATCATGGCACCAAAGGAAAATGCTCATATATGGATAAATTTCCCTTTTCTTTTGGTGATTACACCCTTTGCAACAGACATGCTGAGCTATGTGGGGTTGCCATCTTATTACAACACACTTGATTTATTTCCTTGTATTTGGTAGATTATTCTTTTGTTAGAGCATCTCATGCTTCCATGAATTGCTTACAGAAATGGCAATATAAGCAAAAGTAGATAATGTGTAAAGAAACTCAAGTTAGATTATTCTTTTGTTGGCATGTATTATACAATATCCAAGTTATTTGATATGAATAAGCTATGAAGATGCTGCCCTTTTAGATTAATGATTTATTTTGTTAGCTGGAGCTCTGTAATTCAATGCTCATGGTGGAGTGCTTCTGAACATTCAATTATGAAAGTGTTATCATGGTTATTTAACTTGATTTTGCTTTTATCATGATTACTTAATTTTATATTTAGTGTCATGGTTATTTAATTTCATACAATATTTTATTCTGATTATTCAATTTTATATAGTATTTCACTATATTTACCAAACTTTTTCATCATTTTTATTAATTTTAAAGGCGGTAAAACAGTGATTTTGTATTATACATATAATAATTTTTTTAAATAAAAATAAAAAAACTCAATATTAAAATAAGTTTTTATTTGATTTATGATAATTTTAGCATTCCAACAACACAAGTGGTTTAAACGAGTGATAAGAGTTATTTGTTCATTTGACACAGAGATAATTTGTCCCATTTTTAGTTCTATCAATTGACCTGTTTTGCTTAATTTAATTTAGCTTGTGTTTTTTATATCAGGAAAAAAATATTTTAAGATTCAACAACTTCAAATTGTATATGTCATTTAATACTATATGAACATTAAACTATTAAAATCTATTGAATAATCATATTTCTTGAATAAAACATTATTAAAAAAATTCTCAAAATTTCAAAGTAAACGCGTTTTCCATTTTTCTGTTTTGAGAAACCGTTTTTCAAAATAATAAAAAGAACGCATTTTCAGCAATTTCAAAACACACACTCAAATACAAAACATAAAACACAAAATACAAAATTGAAACACGAAGAGAACAATCGCTAAGTAACCCTTTTAAGCTCTTAACGGGCCTACAATTATATTGGGCTTTAGGGACAATGGGTGTTGATACTTATAACGGGCCTATTTTAGGGTTTGAAAGAGAGTGTAATATAAAACCTTTGGCCTTCATCAATCCACTGTTACGCTCTAGGGTTTTTCGCCTCGTCAGTTTCTGAAAACACACAAGCACACACTCTAGCACTACTCGACCATGGCGGAACAGGTAAAATATATGTAAATATTTGATATGCTTATGTATATCTTTGTCGTGTTTATGCGTCTCCGTGGAATTTGTGGTGATCTGGATGAACCTGACTTGTAAGTGAATTGCAGACAGAGAAGGCGTTGCCCCAGGTTTTCCTTTGGGGTTCACGGTTGCTCTTCTGTAGACAATAACTGTAAGTATTCCTTTACTTCAAGATTAACAATTCATTTTATCGACACTGTCACCAAAATTGTGATAACACCCACCTCTTTCCTTTTTTATGGTAAGCTATTTTTTTTTAATATATTTTAAAGACATTGCTATTATCTCTCTCTAAACACTTGTAATGTTGTATCTGTGACATCCATATCTGGATGTCGGCGTGTGGATTTCTTTATTTTTATCAATTTTCTGAAAATATGTGAAACATTTAGGCTTTTTATTAGTCTTGTGATGTACCCAAAAAAAAGGTTTTTATGGCTTTGGCAACAAGGTATAATTTTTCTCTCTGTGGCTAAAATTTTGCATCAAATCATTTTACCAATAACAGTTCATTTGGTTATTTTCTGCATTTTTGCTTCAAATGTATTTATCATTTATTAATTTACTATCTAATTCTGTATATTACTTTATGCATAAATACACGCATTGATAGAAATGCACTAATACACAGTTTGGGTATGCATAATTTTGTTGATTTTCTGTTTTATGAGTAGATTGTGAGTTCTGATTTGTCATTTATGAGTTATAATTTATTATGAGTTATGAAATTTTTTGAGTTTTGACTGTGAGTTATGATTTACAAGTCATGATGTGAAAATTGGGGATTTTGTGAATTTGTGAATATGTGATATGTTTAAAAAATAATAAATTTACGATTTAGTGCATTTATATATATATATTAAAGGATTGTTAATATTTTTAATTAAATATTAATAAACGACATCGCTATTACGATCGTTGAATGTCATGAACGTCCTACCTCAAATCTTGGAATCGCCACTGATTGCAAAGTAACCCGTATCTCCCCCGCTCCTAAGAATTTTCTACTTAGTCCTATGTTGAGTTAGAAAAAAAAAAAAAGAACTATTGCCACTAAACCATAGTACTTTAACCGGCTTAGAATATTCATACAACACAAACAAGCTTCAATTATTGAGTACAACAATAAGTTTGTCGAGACCAATTCCTAGTTCAAATTGTAAGAGCGATTAACCCAAGTTCGAATCTCCTTTGAGGGATAGGGGTGCAATTCAAAAGAAAAAAATTAGTATGGTCATGGAAACAATTGCCACCAAGGCACGACTGCAGAACCTTATCTTTTGCCACTCTGGTGTGATAATTAGTATGGTGAAGAAAAATGTATATGAATATAAAAATGGTTAATGGTCATGGTCATCGGGATTGCATCTTATTGATGTGGCACCAAGATCGTATATATACCATACAATGTTCACTTATTCATCATAAATCGTGTATGAACACTTTTCAAACATTATGATTCAATTTAAAAAGGCTGAAAATGTAAAAATTGAATTAAATAATTATGACACTTATTTGTTTCACCCATGTGAATACTTAAATATTTGAGCAAATTAAACATTTTCATTAAATGGCAACAGTTAACTTATTTTACTTGGACATGTAATAAATTTTATCATTTCTCTATGTTCAATTTTATTTTGACAACCAAGAAAATGAATGATCCGAATTGAATTTGGGTCAAGTTTGATTTATACGTTTTGTTATTGTAGGATCAATTGCACAGATGCACGTGGTATCTATATGGAAAACTTTAATTGTGAGATTATTGAGATATTTTGTAGTTGTCTTTTAGGTTAACATTGGACATTAGATACAGATTCATACACTGCCTAAGGTTAATCATTGAGATATTTGTTCGTTGTTTTACTGTTAAGTTTTAAGTTAGCAATATGTTGCATAATGCACTGTTGAATTTTGCATTTACGTTGATTTTAGAGGCCTAATTTATTGAGTTCGTCTCGGGCTCGAAAATCACAGAACCGGCACTACTACCACCTATCAACCAAAACTTGTGGCACAATCTAATTTTTCATAATCTCGAGCTTATGGTGTCAAAACTAGTCAAGACGCCTAGACCCGCAAGGCTCCACAAATTAAAAACTCGACGTGGACCTTTTCAATAATGTGTTGGCACTTCATCTATATTTTTTTATTGTGCTCCTTTTCTCTTAAAAGCATTTTATAATTTCCTTTCTGATATTATTTGTTACCCCATTATAAATCCTCATCCATTTCCCACTTCTTTACAAATACTCTTAATTCTTTTCCAACGTGGCAACGTTCCATACTTTTCTTATATAAAAAATAATACCCTTATTAACATTTGTTTAAGTTTTCTTTATATGTTGTTTATACTATTATGATTTTATTATCCCAATATCTTAGGACAAAGGATATTATTTTTTCAAATGTTAATTATACTCTCACGAGATATTTGTGTTTTGCTACCCGTTATCTGACCATAATGCAGAACTAATATATCATATGCCAAAGTGATAGAATCTTATGGTATGAAACATTCCTTTTAACTAATTAAACATTTTAGTTCATTACGTAACACCATTTAACTTATTTTACTGTAATTAGTTTTATAATTACGTCAACATAGAAAATGAATGGCCCGGGTTGGATTTGGGCCAATTCGACGGTTTTCGGACAAGCTGGTCCGGATTTTATATCACTAGTCCTAATGGCTTATTTGGTTAGAATTTATATCGTTCTTTAAAAAAAATCAAATCCTTGAAAACCCCAAAATCCTTGTTTCAGAAAGCCTAAAATCCTCTGATTTTCAAGAACTATGAAATGAATTCCAAGAGAATATAAAATGTGTGATGCAGACGAAGAAGTCCTTAGCCAATCTACTCCAGAAAATATCGAGCATTTAGAAGGAAATTCTAAAAATATTGATGCTCCCAATCAGAATCATCCACTAGTGAAATTAGTGTTCAATTTCGAGAATTTGATATATCAATTTTTTTTCCAAAATTATCTCGAGATAATTTAGTGGAGAAATATAAACAAGTGAAATTAGTGTTCAATTTCGAGAATTTGATATATCAATTTTTTTTCCAAAATTATCTCGAGATAATTTAATGGAGAAATATAAACAAGTCCATCAATTGTGGTATGGGGTTTTGAAGAAATGATCGGAGAGCTTTGCAATTGGAGGAAAAAATCAATAGATAAAAGAAAATAAAATAAAATTTTAACATATAAAAATTATATACTCTAAATTAGCGCTGAGATCCTCTTGTAATGGGTAAACGATGTATTCTTTCATGAACTATCTATTGACATTGGCAACCACATGGGGAAATTTATAGTGTTATGACATCCTACTTTCTATTCAAACTGTTCTATCCATGATTTGTTTCACTTATTGGAGTGAGATCAAATATCACCTCCCTTCCACATTTCTATTAGCTCTATTTAGGTTATACATCTCTACTGGAGTAATGAAATAGAAAGTATTATACTCTCTTTCAATACTAATACTTGTGAATGAAATATAGATATATAAAAGAAGAATACAACTTATATATTCTAAGGATGTAGGTGAACTCAAAAATTTAAAGAATTTACCAAACACTAACTTAAAAAATAACCTAAAATAAGAATATAATAGTATTATTTGTCAAAGTCGTGGGATAATGTTGATAGAAATTTCTAATGTCGATATGGTTTATATTTATTGGCTTATTTCTGAGCCACATTCCAATCAAATTTATCAAAAGAGTTTCAGTATGAATAAATTTCAAAATCTCGTCGAAAAAAGTCGAGATTCGAAGGGTTTGCTAAATTCTCATGGGAAGTGTTATGATCATCTAGGTATTCAATAATTTGAAAAATATCATTCATATAAAAATGATCAGAATCATCAGGAAAGTTGATATAGTTAGGGTGCTAAAACGACGACGAAACCTACGACTGTAAAAAAATTATAGAATGTATTAGATTTTAGTAAATACCTCGAAATAGATGATCATAGCCCCTCCCATGAGAACTTAGCAAACCCTTCGAATCCCAACTTTTTTTTACGAGATTTTGAAATTTGTTCATACTGAAACTCTTTTGATAAATTTATTTGGGATGTGGCTCAGAAATGAGCCAATAAATGTAGATTATATCGGCATTAAAAATTTCTATCAATATTCTCCCACAACTTTGGCAATTAATATTATTCTATTTCTGATTTAAGTTAATTTTCAAATCAATGTGTAGTGAGTTCCTTAAAATTTTGAGCTTACCTACGTTCTTGAAATATATAAGTTGTATTTTTTTTATATATCTATATTTTATTCGCAAGTATTAGTGTTGAAAGCGAACCTAGTACTTTTTATTTCATTACCCTAGCAGAGTGGTACAACCTAAGTAGACCTAATAGAAAGGTGGAAGATGGTGGTATTTGATCTCACTCCGGTGGACGGGTGAAACAAATCATGGATGGAGCAGTTCGAGTAGGAAGTAAGAGGTTATAATACTGTAAACCTCCACTGCCTTTGCCAATGTCAATATATGGCTCATGAAAGAATATAGATTTTCGGCGCTAATTTGGTATCTCTATTGAATTTTAGTTCCTTTTGCAAATCCCCAGTCAATTTCTTTAAAACC
>CAIGRQ010340990.1:0-10856 GCA_903798375.1 Fraxinus sp. D2006-0159 | reverse complement strand
AGGCGATATTTTTGAGTATTATGAGAATGTCGCAGTTTTTGATTATTATTATATGTTGTTAATTGTAGACTGTTGAATGATGTAAACTCAATATTAATAAAAATAAATAAATGAGAAGGTATAATCATTTTAGAAATTTTCATTCACTGGGCTATTAGCTCATATTTTTTCCCCATAATTCTTCTTACAGGTAGCATTGGTTCTTGATAAATTGAAGAGCCTGATGAGTGCAAACTTGTAGCCACACGATGTAAGGCATTTTGGTAGATCACAAAATATTTATTTTGAGCCCATTGCATTATATTTTTTATAAATATTTGATTTTTGCGCCTATTCTGTAGTAACTCATAGTCAGCCTTGGTGGTGGATCGGCATCTAGTCAGCATCTACCATCGGCGCACGTCACGTTTCGGGTCCATTAGGGTGATCTGGGACGGGTCGTGTCACCCAAAATGTGTTTTGTAAATCTTAGTTTGGTTTTAATTGAAAACACCAAAAACGACAATTTTTATCGTTTTTGGTTTTCTTTTTAAATTTTAAACTCGTTCTTGGAAACTCATTTTTAAAAATAGGTAAGTAAACGTGTTTTCAGTATTTTGGAAAATCGTAAACAAAAAACAAGATGCAAACGACAAAGAAAACAACCCCTCAATCTTTCAAAAAATTTCGTTCACTCTCCCATTCATATTGTTCCCTTCTATTTCGGTTTACAAGCCCAAACTAATTAAAATTTGGTCCATCTTAGTGTAAGCCATCCTCGAGTTTAGTACGTTAGATTTAGTAGTATTGAGAAAGAGACAAGTGATAAAATCGTTCATTTCATCAAATAATCCAAATGGGCGACTATTAATTCTGTTATTGACATTTATATGTAAAATCTGATCTCTTGTTAATTTTCTATGCGTTGACCTCAATTACAACGGAGCATGTTTAGTGGGTTAAATTTAACAATTGGAAATAAAGATAAAATTTGTCGATTGTCTTTTCCTTATGAGCATATAATTTCCTTAAGTTAATCAAGCCCAGTTCCACAGAATTTGCAGGCCTAACCAAACTTTATTTGACTGGATTATAGCACAAATTACATAACGGACTTGGCAATACTTTTGCATCCAAAAGTATGGAAATTTTATTTATTTTTTCTCCACAGAAGCATTATACAAAATTTTGTTTACAATCAGTGGCTAAACTCATAAGGGGGTGTCTCTTATTTGGAATAAACTCACAACTCTACGCTAGCCACATGCTCCTGTCAGTTCAAATACAATTACAGATGATAGCACCTATAACTACAATCCAAGCCACAAGCTTGTTCCATGATAAAAACAATAAAAAGAAAATCTTCAGAATGTAATTTTCAGGGAAAGCAACATGTGTTCCTTCCATATCCAAAAATGGTAAGATGCCAGATGATATAGTCAAGAGCCTAAATATAAAATAAAAATTTCCGTAGGTATTTCTCCTCTCAAGAGTTGAGTAAATCACAATGTTCGGAAAGGAGGGAGCAACGCTGGATGGCTAACAATGCAGTATTTCAAGGAGCTCTATCAAAGGGTTTAGTATCATTGTAACAAACATCCCAAACAGCTTCCATAGCATCCTTCGCAGCCGCTTCTGAGCAGTATGGGTTGGCAGTTACTGATTTCATCACTCTTCGCCTCACACAGTCCTTCAAGCATTAGTATGGAAAAAGAATGTTTAGATATCAAGAAGTTTTTATTAGAGTGCGCATACAACTATAACATAATACAGAAGTAAGTTAGCAATGGTTAAAAATGAAATAGAAAAAGCTCAGCCTATTTATTCTTGAGGCCACAACTCTTGATCAGAGTATCTTCAAGAGGCTCTATTTTTAAAGAGTATATTCTATCATTTGAAGAGCATCTATAAATTTAGAGAGTTAAAATTTTGAAGTACTCGAACAAACTCTTTATATTTAACACTTAAGTTTACTACTTTCAAAAAATAATTATTATTTTTCTTTATCTTTTATTTTAACTAGTTTTTCTTTAGATTATTTTATTGTTTTCCTACATTGAAAATTGAACTTTTTAATGCATTTAATTACAGAGAGTGAGTTTGACTCTCCAAACTTGAAGCATGATTTTAAATGTTGACTCTTTAAAATAGAGAGTATCCTATGTTTAAACAGTCTCTTGTAGATGCTCTCAAGAGTCGGAAATCCCATTCAAAAACGTGTTTTAATTTTTTGGTCTCACTCTCTTGTTCCCCCACTATTATTTAAGACCTAGACATAAAAACACCAGAAAAATTGCCTTTGCTTCGTGTAAAAAATAAAACAAAGATGAGATGGTAACATACACAAATTAAGAGGATGTCTGAATTGGAAGATTAATGTCCAAGAGACAACACGTGTCGCTATATTAACAAAGATTGTTGTCTGTTGTGAGCATAGAAGTGACAAGAATGTGATAGAAGTTGCATTTAAAGGAAACTCTGTCCACCTGAGTTTCATAAAACTCATCCTATCTGTGTGCTTCATCCCCTTAAAGATTGAGAGAGACAAATACTAGCCCTAAATTGAGCTTCAGATATTTTCAGCATGACCCAATATTGCATATTAATACTGCCTTACACGACCTAGACTATTCGCACATCCAAACGTTAAATGGATACCCTGGATGTGGGGGGGAGAACTCTATTACCATAGGGTCTAATGACTGACATGGACCAGTGAACCTTCTATAGAATACCTTTGTCGTGCAAAACATTACTTTGCATTTTTAATTAACAGGACAAATATAAACCAACCTTACAACCACTCACATTTCTCCATCTGCACAGAATGCACAGTAAGATTACAGATTATTTTAGGCATTACAGCATCTTTTCCTCTCAAATATCATACTATGCACAAGTACACTCGATATCAATTTAAACTTTTAAGAGTAAATTTCACCTAAAGTGATTCAAAGCAAATCAGAAGTCAAACTGAACTATACATCTGATCTTTGTTCATCAAAGTAGTTCACAAGTTACCCTAAACATAAATAGGTAGAAATGACAGCCTTAGTTTTCAAATAGTTTGAAAGTGTTGGTATTAAATTCACAGAGATTGATAAAATCATTGAAAGAAAAATGAATTACCAATAACAATATCACGTGTTTCTAGAAACTCATATGCATGTTTATGTGCTGTGCATAAAGGGAGAAATGTCAGTTTAAAACTCATAAATAATGGAAGAGCCTTGAAGTTAACTGCAATGTGCAATGACAATTTACTTTGGTAAATTCACACGAGTCCTTGAAAATCTAATAAAACTAAACTTGAAAAAGTTCACATAGAAAACTACTAAAAACATTATTTATCTACCTTTGTTTACCCTCGATAAATTTGTTTTTTTCGTTTTTCTCCATTTGCAATCGCCATTGAAGAATTTCAAAAGACTCCATGTTAATGCATTTGGTTTTATAAATGTAAGATATAACAGGAAACATCACGCAAACTATGGAGAATTCTGATAGAAGAAAGCTCACTTGTTCATGACCACGTATCTTCACAAAACCACGCAGTAATTCCCTTTTATAATGGCAATCACCACTAAGATGGCCAGCTCGAATCTAATTTCAGAAAAATTATTAAATAATACATCAACTAGTAAGAAATAGAACTCCAATATGAAACTTAGCAAAAAATAATCACATAATGAATGAAACTTCTTAACCTCACTGCATGCATGATGAGCACAATCAGACCAGTCTAAATTCGCAGCACGACAATCATCATATGCATGAATGAGTTCATGAATCACAACTTGGTTCACCTCATCTTGAATATTCAAGTGATTACTGCACACTACTATCTGTAAAAAATTACAATTTTAATAAACCAAGAAAAGGTTGGCTACAGTTTTAAATCAAAATCTTAATTATTTAACAAAAAATCATAAATAAAATTGGAAGTAACAACTTGTCACCACTATCTATAATATAGCAAAATCCTAAAATTGATTTCACCGATAAATACATTTTGAGAAACGTTCCCATAAATCGAAAAAATTATCATCAATCAGTTGAAAAGTTCGGATCTTGTAATGAGTAGAAAATCAGTGGATAATCACTCAATTACCCCTTCACCGCGAACATAGCCGCCACTGACTTTCTTATCACAATGAACTGCCTTGATGAAATTGNTTTGAGAAACGTTCCCATAAATCGAAAAAATTATCATCAATCAGTTGAAAAGTTCGGATCTTGTAATGAGTAGAAAATCAGTGGATAATCACTCAATTACCCCTTCACCGCGAACATAGCCGCCACTGACTTTCTTATCACAATGAACTGCCTTGATGAAATTGCCTCCAATATTACATCCAGATTTCTCCAGGTGCTCCTTCAGAAATTTAACCATTGGAGCTGCAATATATATAGATACACAGATGTTTAAATATAAGGTTTAGAAAATCCTAAACCCTATAGCTGATAGAGATGGCAAAGATTCGTGAAAAATAAAAAGAATAATACTTCTAAAGCTCCTTTGAATCATGCTATCGCATTCTTCTACTGTCGTACCGCCGTTGACGGCGAAGGACGGCGTCGAACCGGGCTTATTCGCCATCTGTGTTGGGTCTTTTTTGGTAGACCCCGGAAAGATAAAAATGTAACCCGGAGTCCCGATACTTTTTATTGGGTCATGGGCAAAAATGTCAACAGGCCAACACTAAAAACCAGCCCAATTAAGGGAGAATTACACCACACACCCAGGGGCAAAATTCACTCCCCAATCCCCACGCAGAAATCTCGCCAAATAATTTTCTCTTAAATTGAATCCTTACATCTCCTAAATCAAATCTTCTTCGACCTATTTCAAATTTTAATCCATTGCAAAAGTGATTTTGAAATTCATACCAGAAAGAAGCATGAAATCTTGAGGTTGATAGCATCATAAAGAAGGCGGCAGAACCAGTCGTCTTCTGAAATCTTGACCAATCCAGCCAGGGTGTTTCCTGCTTAAGAAAAATTTAAAAAATTCCTTCAAGAAAGCAAATATGTGCTAGTGAAATCAGCATCTTCAGAATTGTGCTGTTAAGAGCCTGTTTAGGAGTTTTTTTTTCTTTTTTTTTTTGTTCACCGATTTTGGGTGACACCGTTTATGAGCCGTTGAAAAAATTGATACTTGTTAGTTTTTTTAGAATGTTTTAGTCTAATTTTGTGCAGTTCTTTCGTTCTGATATTCTCTTTTAATTTTATCATTTAATAATTGTTTCGTCACCATATTTCCTTCAAAATTAAATTGTAAGGAAAAATATAGGCCGTGTATGAGTCAAATTATTATTTCACTAAAATGAAAAATATGATCGTTATTCATCACATCAATATTTAAATTTAAATTTTATATCTCTTGTGTGAACCCCAATAACGATTATATTTTTCATTCTCATTCTACAATAATTTGGCTCAAACATGAGCATATATATTAACTAAAAATTTACCGACAATTTAACTTATTTTATAATTTTAAAAAATACTTATAAGTAAAATATTACTTACAAGATAAGAAAAATTACATTAGTAAAAATTTCTTTTTTGTAAAATTTTTTTATTATAAAATAAAAATACTATTAATAAGACAAAAATTCACTTATAAAATATAAAAATTCACTTAAATTATTTTAAAGTATAAAATTAAGTTCATATTTGATCCGGATTAAAATCTGATTTTAATCCAAATCAAAATCAAACAATCAATATTAACTACATCTTTCATGAGTCCCACAACTTTTCAACCACACATTTCAAAAACTTTTATGAGTAAAAAAATCATATAAAAAAAAATTAATAAGGGATATATGTAGTTTTATTATCTTAAAAAAATTTCAGAATCGGTGGAAAATAAACTTTCAAACATATGTTGGACAATTTTAAAAATCGCAACTAAAGGTACTCAAAATCGATTCGCTCATAAACGCTCAAAATCGGTACTTTAAAAAATGCTTATAATTGGTATGACAAAACTCCCATGCCATGCTCTATTAGAGCTTCATCCTAACGAACTAGAAGTATTGTCGCTCACTGATGCGGCCTCATCAGCAGCATCAAATCCCAGTGGATAAGCTACTGGACAACTGAGTTTCGCCTCTGCGATTGCGGTTGATGAGGATCCTGCGCCACCATAGCCATTTGAATACATGCCTTGATTTGTTTCATTGTTTGAAATAGTAGTGTCTTTATTTAGGAGAGCTTTTCTAAAGGAGCTTGTGACATTCCGTTGGGACCAAAAAGCATTAATGCAATCCTCACTTTTTCAAAACCCCAAGTCTCACCTGCTTATCATCGGAGTATGTTGATTTGAGTTTGTGGATTCTGCTCTTTCTACCCTTGCTTCTCAATCCCTTTCATGTGGATGAGAGTCTCGAAACCATTAAAGCAAGAATCATGCAATATTATGCATTATATTATTGGATTGTTTAAAAAACATTCAACTTTTCATCTAATCATATCTTGTTAGAATTAATCTATATGTACCAAAAGTTCTACATAATGTTTTACCTAACAGCCACATGGTGCTCATTTTGTTAAGATATAATCGGATGGAAAAATTGACCGTGTTTTAAACAGTTTAATAATATAATGTTATGTGACGTTATGTCAAGGATTATGTCAACATTTCTAACACCGTAGCATGATTCAAATGGGAATGCCAACAATCCTCATTTTTCGGTCCCGTGAACAAAAATTGAAATTGGAAATACTAAATTCACAAAGATACACAACTTAAAACTCTTTCCTTTTTTTTCTTTTGTGTGTGTGTGGGGAAGAATTACATCAAAACTAGACTACTGAGGGTAATAGTTGCTTCAACGGTAAAAGTCTCTTTGCCAGAAAAGTGTCAACAGATGTCTTGACATTGGATGTTGGCAAAATATGATTGAATGAAAAAAGTTGATTCTATTTTTAAACAGTACAATAATATTTTAATTTTACTTGCACGGACATTTATCGTTGTTTAAAATACATTAAAAGTTACTAAAACACTGTCAAAATCACTCGAGAACTGCCGACAAGAACATATATGAAAACTAACACTTTAGTTTGCAAATATATAGTTGCACCCTATAGTTATACATATCCGTATTTTCTTGGCTTCGACATAATATTATAAACTTAAAAGGATGCTATAGTACTCAAATAAAATTAAACTAACATTATGTCAAAAATCATAACAAATTGAAAATCAGTTCATGGGCATCGTTGAATACTAATTATCTCTCCTATTTTCCTGCATCTAATTGCTATATATGGTACTATGCACTGTTTTACTTGACCATCGAATTTCGTTGCATAGACATCACATGATGTTCGTTACCTTGCATCATCATAGGACTCATCATGTGTTGACATGCATTAGATCGTGGCAAAACATAGTTCACGTCTATTCGATTCTACAGAAAAATGAATAATCTCTTGCTCTTGATGTTACATTCAACTGGTCTCTATGATGTTAGTTTCCCAACTAGTTATTGTGTAATATACATGTGTGCTACATTATAAATTTCAACATAATTTATAGTTTTCATCAACAGATGTCAAACTTATAATGCACCTCGTGTAATGTTCGTTCGAGACATAACATTATTTATTGCACAAGAATGTTTCACTTTCTTTTCAATTTTATGTTTCATCCATATGTCCCGCCAAGTATGGGTGTAAGATATCCGAATGTGTATAGTCGATGTCCTTGCTCTTGTTATTACACTATACAACGTCAAATAACGATTTGGATGGACACTTGGAGATAAAATATACCTGACAGTAAATGTATGTATTTTGCAATTTTGTGTTATAATTTCATATGAAAAATTTTTGTTTAATTTGCTTGAATTAGCTTACGTTATGGGAATGTAATTCATTCTGCGTAATATTATTACAAATTTTATATATATGATATAGTATATACAATTTTTTTTTTTAAATCTCACGTATATGTAATCCCCTACCCCCAAAAAAAAAGGCCTTTCAGCCCAAGAAAAACTGAGAGTTTTCGTCCTAGGAATTTCCAAGAATGGCGAGTTTCAAAATGTACCAATGATTTTCCGCCAAAATAGTTAAGCGGTTTAAACTGGACGAAAGCTATCCACACATCCACCGGCTATTTCCTCCATCTCCGCCCTCCTCCGCCCTATAAAAACCTCCCACCACCTTAATATTTTCTTCATTCTTGAGCTGTGCAGTGTTTCTCTAAGTATATAGAGAACTGCTGCAATCTACAGAATCAAAAAACAAAAAATAAAGCCTTCAGCAATATAATTTTTTTTTAAAAAAATCTTTAACTCACCAGAAAGAATGGCACGCCAGGTGGTTGCTCTTGCTCTTCTCTTCGTCGCCATCGCCGGGGTTGTCGCCGCCCAGTCACCTAGCAGCGCTCCATCATCCTCCCCAGCTGCGGCTCCATCAAAGTCCGCCTCCACCCCCGCCGCCACCCCCAAGGCATCTCCTATCGCAACCCCTGTGCCATCACCCAAGGCCTCCAGCCCCACTGCCGGTCCCAGCACTGAAGGAACACCCAAGAGCTCTCCTGCTCCTGAGTCTCCGGCAAATTCCCCTACTGATGAGTTATCATCTCCACCTGCTCCGGCCAGTGAGGCCGGCTCACCCGTCCCAACTGCTGAAGGACCAGACGCCATCGCACCCGCTCCTGAGGCTGACCATGCCAATGGCGCCACCAGCTTGAAGGTCTCCGCCACCATCGGTGCTGCTGCCGTCGCCGGATTCTTCTTCTAAGCTGTTAAATTATTTCTTTGTTTTATCGTTTGTTTGTTCAGAATTCCTTCATTATTTTGTATGCAATGTGATAGAAATAACGTAACCATCCTTGAGAGGAATCTCATGTTAAAAGTGGTTTCTCATTATTCTTTGATTATTAGTACAATATACATTTTGGAGGTCACCTCAATGCAATCATTAAAAAGATTTTTTTTTTGGAAAAAATGAGTATCATAATAATGATTATAGATTACATATAAAATATTTTATTGTGAGAATATGTGATTAAAATGAGTTTGAGAAAAAAAAAAAAACAAATATTTGTTTTGATGGCCGACAAACTGGAGATTATTTTATGTTTACACTCAATAGTGAGCAAAAGAGAGTCCTTGTTTTATTCGCTATCATATTCCTCAAACCATACATCGATAGCTACGGACGATCTCTTAAGTTGAAATTCAGAATTGAACCAAGTTGCTCATATTATTATTTTTAAAAAAAAAATCTTTGATCTCTATCACACCACAAATTTCAAAGTTTTATAACTTTATTACTGAAATCCACGCATGACATAAATAATCACACATGAACTTGGGGGATTATTGTTATGACTCGTTACTAGGTACTGTCATGTGACCATCTTAACTAGGCCGTGGGCCTCTTGCTGTATTATCCGAGGCCCATATACATCCGAGACCTTTATTCCGAGGCTCTCTGTCATTATCCGAAGGTCATTGTTGTATCTGAGGCCCTGACAGATCCGAGGCTCCTTAACTGGTGACGGCCCACGTGCACAGATTTGTTAATAATAAAAATCTTATTACGAATGATTGATGTGACATTTGAGAAAAGTATGTATCTTGTCTTGTCAAATGTAAGAGCATTTAATGCTTTGTAAGGTTAGAAGGTCAATATGGTGATTGCTAGGACTTGACGCCTCGACCAAGGAGATGAGATCACGTGTAAATTGATCCAAACGTCACAATTTCATTTGTATTACTATAAATACCACATCCATGTAATATGAAAAGGCTAATGAATTTTTAAATACTTGGAGCTATATTATTCTCTCATCTATTATCATATTTCAACTACGAATCTTGTTCTTTATCAATTGGTTTCTTGTTTAATCGCGTTCCGTTTATCTCGTCGGAGTCCGAACGGTAATGTCCTGTGTCGTTGAGCCCCTCCCACTTTCAATTTCTGAAGCTATTCTAACCGTCAACCGGCGCTAACATGTTGGATTTGGCTTGCGTATGCACGAGTGGACTCGACATCTGTTGACAACATTTTTTGGGTCAACAATCTCTATAAAATAATACACTTAAAAATATCAAAATAGTTTGAGCCTACTAATTGGCTCAATCCACAATTAGGCGAAAGGACAAACTTAAACTAGCTATTTTAAGAGGATTGTCAGATCACAACAAAAAGTTAGAAATCTTGAAAACTTCGATGGTGACTCTTCGTCGAGTTTATACCCTCTTAATTAATATGTTTTGGCGGAGGAAGATAAACTCTTTAGTTCTAGAATGAGATGAAAAAATGGACACAATGCTTTTATATTCTGTTTCACAACAAGTGGTATCAGATCAATTCTGGTATCGACTTTGTTTATAACAATTGGTATTAGAGTCTAGGTTCAGCAATTCAGCAAGAGCGCATGGTTTGATTTGTTCGAAGTTTTTTGTTCGTAATGACTTCCATGAAGTATACTATTCCGTTTTTGGATCGGAGCACTAAATTTTCGTTATGACAGGTTAAGATACGTGCAGTACTTGCACAGTTGGATTTGGATGATGCGTTGTTGGGAATTGACAAGATGTCAGCAACATTGACCACAGAGGAAAAATTACGAAAGGATAAGAAGGCAATTTCTCACATTCATCTTCATCTATCAAATACTATTTTTCAGGACGTTTTGAAGGAAAATTCAACAGTTGTTTTATGGTTGAAGTTGGAGCAATTGTGTATAACTAAACGTCTGACAAGCAAGTTGAACCTCAATCAACATTTATACTCTCATTGTATGAAAAAAGGAAGATCACCAGGTTGTATTTAAAGAGATCATCTCTGATTTGGAAACCTTGGAAGCATCTTCGGCCTTGATCCTATTGTGTTCATTGCCTGCT
>CAIGRQ010340897.1:0-12525 GCA_903798375.1 Fraxinus sp. D2006-0159 | reverse complement strand
CCACATTATTTTTTTCATTCTCATTCTTCTACTCATTTTCAACCACACATTCTTCAATAAAATAATATTTTCCATCACATCAATAACTTTTCCTTCTTTTTCAACCACATATTTCTCATCACATCACATCAAAAGAATGCATTTTCTCATTTTAATGTGCACCAAACACACTCTAAATAAACACTAGTATCTACCACGTGCGTTGCATTACACTTGATTCTTTACAAGATAGATTGTCATTTCTCATATAGAGATCTACTCAACATTTTTTTTTTCTTTTCGATGAACCGGTGAAGAGTCGCTATTATTCTTTTACTGAGGAGCCTTAGCTTCCTGCTTTAGCCATCGCCCAAATGACATACGAGCATGCATTCAATATTACTATTTCAGTGCAAGTACAGAATGAAAACAATACATCAATTTGAGAAAATTAAGGAAAATATCCAACAGGGTTATGTCATGAAGTAAACTGCTTTCAGTATTATGCAGATTGACATTGACAGGAACTCTATATGAGCCTGTTTGGTATAGATTTTAATTCGATTAAAATTGAAAATCTAACTGTTATTGGGTCCCACTCGTCTAATAAAAGTCAATAATAACGACTAATTTTTTAATTTTAATCCGATTTTAATCTCTACCAAACACGCCCTATGAGTATTGAGTTAGCATCTAAGATTCTACATAGCCCTATGATCCACTGTAACGTATTTACAAAATTTCCCCTCACCCAATGATGTGCATTTGCTTTCACCACAAAATACTTTGATTGATTTGAATCATTTTCGAAAGATGTAACTCTATCAGTAATACCATGACAGCTTCAGAAGATATATGTCGATGTCAACAAAAAAAATAAAAGGAAAAATTGCACCTGTAATAAAAGAGAGTTATTTTTTAAATGCTACTCCAAGAAAGCCAAGATGGAAAGTAAGCAAGAGGAGTCATTTCAAAAGTCGTAAACTCTTTTTCTATATCTACTGGACCAGTTTCTCAAATTTGGCATGACGCGAACTGTTTTACTACTACAAATGGTGATCTACCAGATTTTTCTAGAAGCTTGTGAAATGGATTGGTCGCAAGAGAGTTGAAGTAGATTTAGAAAGGATGAAAGCTATCATTTTCGTTCTTGAATAAATGTAAGATCATTATCGAAGGCTTTGAATGAGGCAAATCAACCGTATATAAAAGAATCAAAGAAGGATATATTAGGCCACATTCAAGTCATGTGAAACCATATTTGTCGGATGGCAACAAGACAGCAATGTTAGAGTTTTGCTTGTCAATGATCAACAAAGCTACACTAAAATAACATGTCTAAGGAGTCAGCCGTCACAAAAGTATTATCTCCATCTGAATGAAACAGAGCCTTCGAACATGCAAAAGTAAAAGATTTATTGCAAAACTTATGTTTTTAGTTGTTATCTCCCGTCCACAATTCGATGTCACTTCAACAAAGAATTTCAATGCGAAAAATGGAATATGGCTTTTCATGTTTAAGGAAGAATCAAGCGGAATAGTAAAAATCGGACTGCTAGAACTTTAGAGACAAAGTTAATTTCGTCGGTTACTAAAAATGTTATTCGGTCATGTTTAATCAAAAAATTATTGCCTTCAATCAAAGAAAAATGGCCATCTTCTATGACCGTCTTCATTCAACAAGATGAAGCCACATTTAAATGTTAATGATGTCGAGTTTGCAGACGCTACGAGAAAAAGATGAATTCGACATTTCTTTATGTTGTCAACCTTCGAACAATCCCGTTATATATATCTTGGATCTTGGTTTCTTTAGAGATATTGATTCACTTCAACACGAAGCAGCTCTCACCTCTCGCTACAATCGATGAATTTGTTTCAGCTACGAAGAAAGTTTTTGACATATTTCCAACTCAATATTTAAACAATGTGTTGTCATTAGATAGGGATGGCAACGGGGCGGATATGAGACGGGTCGCCCATTCCCACCCCATCCTGTCGGGTATTTTTGTTACCTTGTCCCATCCCCATACCCGGTTAAAGCGGGACGGGACCGGGCGGGGCGGGACAAGTCTCTTGTCCCATTTATCGCCCCATTTATTTTTCATTTTTATTTATTTTATGTTTTTAGTTAGTAAATATTTTTTTTTTTTACTAATTTGTTAAAAACAACTTATGTTATCTTTAAAAATGATGATAAATTTATTATTTTTCTTCGATAAAAAACTTAAATTTGAAATGAACTTTAAACGGGGCGGGTAGCGGAGCGGGGATTATATTTCCCATACCCGCCCCATACTTACTTCGGGGTAATGACCCCCCCCCCCCGGTCCCGTTTACTCGGTTAGACGGGTAATCCCCATCACATTCGGGGCGGGGACCCACGGATATCGGGTTGAACGAATTTTTTTGTCATCCCTATCATACATGGTTAAGAATCTATGATAGTAATAACTATAAAACTCCTCATATGAACAAACAAAAATTGATTAGGTGCAAATATGTAGGGTCCGTTTGATTGAAAAAGTGAAATTTGGGTGGAAAGAAAATGAATTCTAGAGAATCAAATTACTTCGAATTGTTTTTCTGAAAATTGTCAATTAATTGTGTTTGACTAGTATAATTTTTCATCTGGAAAATGTTGAAATTTTGGATCTTTGGTGTTCGTTTGACTTTGTTTTTCATGAAAATTGTCCATTAAAGGAAAGTTTTTTTTTACAATTGTTCATATAATTTGTTTTCATTGCAAATAAAAAAAAAAAAGAGTTGGAAACCATTTTCCCACAACTTTGGTGGGAAAACAAATTCCACAAAATCATGGAAAAATAGGCCACGTAGGGGCGGGAGGAAAACATTTTTCATAGAAAATTTTGACTATCAAATATAGCAAAAATAGAAATAAAAATTTCAATTCTATTTTTCATAGAAAATAAATGCGTATCAAACTTCCTTATTGATTCTTTTCACATGTCTATTATCAATAATACGCAATCCGTTACATAATTGGTGACGCCCACTTATTCAATGCACATATACCATTGCGGTTGCGCAAAGAATAATCTTGGCTACTTCATTTTAATAATTGTCCATTCACCGACTTTGTGATGAACCATTAGGCTCAGAGTGTAATGATCCATTCAACCATTAAATATTCGATATCTGAATTTAAATAATTTAAATTATATTAAAATTTAACCAATTTGCTGTTTTCTAAATACTTATCCTTATTTGTTTTCTTATTAAATTATATCTATCCATATAATAACGATATATGCGGGATCATTTGAGATGGTGGGTTCCTAAAGGTCTGACCTTTTTTCTAATTTCGAAACGCGAAAGTAAACCAAAATCTCCTTCAACTTTGTTAAGAAGTTTCCATTCACATAATTACTATATATCGCTCGATTTATCATATACGTGCTCTTTATGTTCTTTTCGGTCCAACACTTTGAATTTAAGAATGCTGATTTTAGCAATGAGTGATTATTTTTCTTCGACCCTTACAGCCTAATTTGAGAACATATTAGGAATCCATGGCTATTCTTACTAAAAAATTACAAATAATTTACACGAGAAGATCATAGCCATTGCAAATGACGAAAAAAAAATTGTCGAAAGTTGACAACTAGGATCATCCTAAAAAACTTTTCATCGGAGGGATGAATATAGATATAGCTCGATCGAACAAGTTCGCTAAGTTCGATCACTTGTGAAAACTAAGAGAGATTTTATTTAGTCCCTGTTTGATATACATTAAAATTTTCATTTTTATTCATTTTTACTCATTTTCAACTACACAAACTTCAATAAAAAAATATTTCTTATCACATTAATAACTTTTCTTTCTTTTTCAATCACATATTTTTCATTAATTTACTATTTCAGAATACATTTTTCTAAAATAATATGGCTCAAAGACACCCATATCGTGTCATACGAGCTTGTATTGGTTCTAACAACCGAGGGCCCGATCACCAGTTTTTCAGAACAATTATCGGATTCTGGAAGCCAGAAGGTGTGAACACCGCGGTCAATCGGCATCTATTCAAATAGAAATCTTAGCATTCCCATTTGTCAATAGTCTGATCTGGAAAGTTTACAGTCGAGGTGGCGGCTTCACATACAAATTTCTTCCACGTGTATGTCTGCAATTGGTTTCTACGTCTTTTTCATTTCATACCTCCTCCTCAGCTAATCAAAGTCCCGCATCTTGACCTCCCTATAAAACTGGAAAAAAGCACGTAAGTTTCCGAGTTTGTAACTGTAGAATTATACAATCAATCGATTGATTAAACACTGAATTGATTCAATGGCTGAGAAGGCATTCAAGTACGTGATCATCGGTGGTGGAGTCGCTGCCGTGAGTATTTCTACATCGGTCATTTTAAGATCTTATTTTATTGTATTTTGATTATTTTACTTATTTGTTGATCAATTGAGTTTCTGCTCATTGTTCTTCGTGCTCTAATTTCTAAGTAGGTTTTTATTTTTATTTTTTCTCAATCTGCAATCTCACATGTATTATATAAAGATTGCCTAATATATTTTTTATTTTATTCCTGTCATTACACAGTTATCCAGATCAAACAGCCGTAGTTCTCCCCTAGATTTAACTGACTTAATCAAAGGCTTTATCCTAAAAAAATACCTTTTTATTTGTCAATTTCTTGTTGATATCATTGATTTTCTGTCACGATCTCAGCAAGCCTTTGATTGTAATAAACAGTTCTACACGCTCATGCAATTACATTTTTAGGCTTAATTGGTTAAGCTGTCGGAATAGGAGTATATAAAATTGCACGCGTCTTTACATAAAAATGCGGGATACTCTCGATGTCAAGTGTTGTTGCACAATCTGTTTGTTTTGATTTCAAGTTTCCACAATTGCGTGAAGTTGCTTAGATATTAAAATAGTTAAGCAAATTGAATAGCTGCATTGAGAATGCGAACTGTCAGATACATTTTATTACAAATGCTTTTTGACTATTGTTCCATACTGTTGTTAAATATGGTTACTGAGTCAAAATTTGGTTGCGCTCACAGGGATATGCTGCCAGAGAATTTGTCAACCAGGGAGTTAATCCGGGTGAACTGGCTATCATTTCCAAAGAGGCGGTATGCACTTTGACAGTATTCTCTAAGACAATTATTATGCTAAGGCAAAAAAAGAATTTGCTTATATCTGTCTGATGTTTGAAAGAAAAAGAAGTCATCGAGTGATTTACACTAAGTAATATTAAACGTTCTTATTTGGTTGTTGCACGTCAGAAAATCAGCAGAATGAAATTATTTCAGTCTATGGAGGACCCTTTTTCTTTGTCCTGCTTCATTGATTCCACAAATTCTACTTACTATTTGAACTTGGTAACTTTTCCTAGCATTTCAATGAAGTGTCAGATGTTTTCACAATTAAGAGAGTCCTCAATTTCTACTTATGTTATGTTGCTCAGCCTATGGGGTTATAATTTGTATTACTTGTGCAACAAAATAATAACATTCATGTATTTAAAATTTCACTCGATAGACCATAAAAGAGAAAAAAAAAAAAAACACGCTTGATATATATAGTAAAAGTTGGCACTACAACTTACATAATTTTCATTTTTTACTCAAATTTTAATAACTTAATCCATTCGTAATTTTATATTTTAAATTTATAACATGAGGCTTGTCATATCCTTGTCATGTTGGATTTTGTGTGCATCGTGTGTCAAAAATTAAAAGATATGTAAAAGATATAGGAGACACAACGTGATGTGTTGGAGGTGTTTGGGGAGTGTTAATTTCTGATATGCACATACTTCACCCTAGGAGTGTCCGTGCTCCACAGGTTGTCCTTATGTGTTCCCATATCTACTTTATAGTTGTTAGAATTTTAATTAATCTGATTTTAGTAATTTGTTTTGGGAGAAGAAGCGGCTAGGCTAACATGGAATCAACTGCATTCTTACTTTATTTTCTTTCGTTGTTAATGTATCTGCCCTAACATCTATACTGGAAATGTCTCTTTTCATGGCATTAAAAAGAATTCTTTTTTCCTATCAACTTTACTGTATACGGTTGATGGTTTCAGGTGGCTCCTTATGAACGTCCAGCACTTAGCAAAGCATATCTGTTTCCTGAGGGTAAGTTGTTTTACCTTCTTTGTTTCTCAATGATCAAGTGAGGTTTGTATTGTAACACCGAATTTGCAATACATAAATAACAAATGCCATCACTGGCAAATCCATATAGGGAGAGAGGGAAACCCCTGGTCTAACCAATATTAGGAAATTTCACATCACCTATATATGTCTAACAAATTTGAATATTATTACTTGGTATGATTAGTTCTTCCATCATATCAAACTTTCTAGTAGTCTAGTAGCGTCTTTGCAAAATTTTAACCATTTTTCTCTCTTCTTCATGTCATGATAGTGGTCTTCAAACGTATAGCAGCTTTTTTTTCGTATAAACATTTGCATTGGATATTTCTCATGGAAATGTGATTTTATATTTTCTCCAGGAACTGCAAGACTTCCAGGTTTTCATGTGTGTGTTGGAAGTGGAGGAGAGAGGCTTCTTCCTGAGTGGTATGCAGAGAAAGGTAATACCTATTGGCTCTATTGTTAGAAAGCTTTAACCCAATAGAAGAACAAACATTGTTTGCATGAAAAATCCCTAATGTGAACTTATCTTGATGATATACAGGGGTATCTTTGATCCTGAACACAGAAGTAGTTAAAGTAGATCTTGCTTCAAAAACACTTATCAGTGCAGCTGGCGAAACATTTAAATATCAGATACTGATTATAGCGACTGGTTCTACCGTTGAGTAGCATGAAACTAGATTCTATTCATTTTCAGGTGTGATTTTCATGTACTCAACTGAAGTTTCTGCTTGTTTATGTTACTTTTGCCAGGTTGTCAGATTATCAGACTTTGGTGTACAAGGGGCTGATGCCAAAAATATTTTTTATTTGAGAGAAATTGATGATGCGGATAAACTTGTTGAAGTAATCAAAGCAAAGAAAAATGGAAAGGCACTGGTTGTTGGTGGTGGATATATTGGTCTTGAGCTTAGTGCAGCTTTGAAAATTAACAACATTGATGTCTGCATGGTGTACCCTGAACCTTGGTGTAGTAAGTTGAAACATAAATAATACTATGGATTTTCATTTTATAAATTGCTTTAGTTCCTCGGTGTAATTTGACTTTGCTTTTCTGGGCACCCTTCACCTTGCTTATGCATTATCTTTATGCAGTGCCTAGGCTATTCACTGCCGAGTTAGCTGGCTTCTATGAAGGTTACTACGCAAACAAGGGCATCAAAATCATCAAGGGGACAGTAGCCACTGGGTTTGGCACAAACAAAAATGGAGAGGTGCGTTCTCAAGCACGTAGTTGTTCTTCATTTCTGAATTGATCTGTGTCCTGGTAGTCATATGTGGTAATTTTGTATCTCAACTTTCAGGTTACGGATGTAAAACTTAAGGATGGTAGGGTTATGGAAGCCGATATAGTTGTTGTTGGTGTAGGAGGAAGGCCAGTAACAAAATTATTTAAGGGTCAGGTTGAAGAGGAAAAGGGCGGAATCAAGGTGCGTGACTTCACTCAATGTTTCCCCTAAATTGATCACATTTCTTGTTAGTGCTTTCGATCAATTAGAGTGCTTATATAATCTATTTGTCTCAACTCTCGATGTTTGGATAGTTGATGACAAAATAATTAATTAACAAATTTAGGAGACATCAACATGAATTACCAAAATTTAAAAAGGGTCAAGGAACAAGTAATTTTATGAAAACCATTGGTTGTACTATTTCATTTTTTTGCTAAGGCTTTGATCAATTAGTTGCTCACTGAATTATTTTGTCTTCAATGTTGATGTTTTGATAAGGTTCCACATAATATTTAGTATCAAAGAAAAATTAGAAAACATCCAAGTTTGTCTTCTAGACAACTGGTATGATATCATCTTTTCGAATTTTATAAAAGGAGCAGCTGCTTCCATACAAATCATCTAATAGCAGCGGCCAACACATGATGCATGCCATCCAGAAAATTTTAAGGAATAATGATCACAAACAGACTGTATTGCTTAAATAAAATTATGCCTTCTCCACGAATATTCACAATAAATACGGAGAAGCAGAGTCTCCATTTTTAGGATATTGATGAACCAAACTGTGACTATGTTTTGAGCTCAAAGTCATACCGATAACTTTTTGTGTTGTATTATATTCTGAATGTGGTAATTTTTTTAGACTTTTTGATGGATGTCTTATAGAGATGTTGTTAAATTTAGTTTAAATGATGGGAATCTTATTATTTAATTTAGTTTTCGATGTTGATTCTTATTTTAGGAAATATAATAAGAGTTTGATTTCATAGATTTTATAGTATTCTCCTACTTTAATTAGGACTAGTTTAGTCATTATGTAAATGGGACTTTTGTATTTTAATAGATAGAACTTTGTTAATGAAATAAATTGATAATTTCTATCTCTTAAATTTGTGTTCCGCTTGTCTAATTCTTCTCCCCTTTGTTTCTCCCTCCTGTGTTTCCCTTCTTCTCTTTTCCCCTTCGTTTTCTCTTTTCTCCTTCCCTAATCCTATAATTGTTTGATTGCATCCTACATTAATTTGGTATCAGATCAAGTCATTTTCCTTTGGTCAAACAAATTTCATGTTCAAATTCAAAATTTATACACTCACGTCCTTAGTCACCATTCAACCACCAAAAAAATAACCACAACTGAAAATAAGAAAATCAGCTCACAAAAGAAGGATTTGTCGTCATACGATTGGTTTCATTATTTGGCTGGAAGAAATATCGCCTTCCTTGGCTAAGAAGTTGTAATCTATCTTGTCGGAGTCGAGTTCCGGGGAGAATGATGGAAATCGTATTAGATTATTATGTGATTATTTTCCATATTTAGATTCTTGTTTTAGAAAAAAGTTATTAGGATGTTTACTAAATTTCCTAGGATTTTTTTATGTTTATTTACTAGATTTTTTAGGATTTGATTAGATGTTTCCTATTTAGATTAATTTTTTTGAAACCCTATATAAAGGGGGCTTATGCATTGTAGTAAATACAACTTTGATATTGAAATCTGTATGTCTAATTCCTCTCCCTTGTCTGTGTCTCTCCTTCCATCTTCCTCTTTTCCCCCTCCTTTCTCTTCTTTTCTCCCATTTCCACTTCTCCTATAATTGTTTGATTGCAGACGGACGGTTTCTTCAAAACAAGTGTTCCTGATGTATATGCTGTGGGTGATGTTGCTACTTTCCCTATGAAGTTGTACAATGAAATGAGAAGAGTTGAACATGTTGATCATGCACGCAAATCTGCTGAACAAGCTGTAAAGGTATCTGATGTCTTCATATGAATGATTTTATTTCTTTTGACTGGTTTGTTATCAACGTGCTGGGCATTTGGCCAACAAATACTCAAAATTAAATGGTCTTCAAATTCTATATATTTCAATAATATAGCCATTCTGGTGCATCTACAAGTGTAAACTCTAAGCCATCACTAAACATATGATGGAAAGTTTTGACTCACTATGCATATTAATCGCCCAAATGTTAAATTGCCCTTGACTCCTGGACATGTTCTATTGTTTTTTTTTACTGCACATCATTTTTTCTTGCTCAATTTTTGTTCCTTTGACAATAAACACTGGGGTGGTACTTGAAATGGCTTTGTCCAGAACATTCAGATGAAGCATATTCTGATTCTCGCCATCTTTCAATTGTTTTTATGAGGTTTCGATTGTGAAACTTTTGTAGCTAAGCTGTAAATATCACCTTCTGTGCAACTGAGCTAAGACTGAGTAACATGTTACGCTGCAGGCAATTTTCTCAAGTGAACAAGGAAACTCTATTGATGAATACAACTACCTTCCGTACTTCTATTCCCGTGCATTTGATCTGTCATGGCAGTTTTATGGTGACAATGTAGGTGAAACTGTGTTCTTTGGAGATGGCAGCCCCACATCTCCAACTCACAAGTTCGGATCATATTGGATCAAAGACGGGAAGGTTGTTGGTGCATTTTTGGAAGGTGGTACTCCCGAAGAAAACAAGGCAATTGCCAAAGTTGCAAGGGTTCAGCCTCCAGCACACAGTTTGGATCAGCTAGCCTCAGAGGGTCTCACCTTTGCCTGTAAAATTTGAGTTTCTTTTTCGAGACGGTAGAACTAGCGGTTTATCCAATGTATTGCAGGCTTTGTTTGTGTCTTATTTTCCTTGGTGTGACATGATTTCTGTTAATTATTCGACATTGAGACATGGTTTACTATACTCTTACTCTCGAAATAGTTTGTCTTCTTTTCTTTTTTTTTTTTTTAGAAATTAACGATTTCTTGTGACTTGATAAAATGCTGTCATTTTTCTGTAGCTACACTAGGTTGTATCCATCTAGGAGCGACTATGATTTTCTCGACTCCGGTAGTATTTTTCTGTAGGAAACACGTCGCAAACCATGTTGCTTAATCCCTGAGCTAGTAAAAAAAAACTCACGCATTACACTTTTTTATTTGAGTCAGTGGTAGCAGAGTTTGTGCCTGTTAATTCTTGCCTAGGCCAGATTTAGAAGACCCATAATAATTCAATCCTCTCTGCTAGTTATGGAATGCAAATCTGCGTCTTCGGATTCTTAACAATGTCCAAGCCTGATGGGTTGTTCAATTGATTAGACCTTAAGTTTGTTCTCTAATGATCACCAGTTCGAATCCATTCAGTGTCACTGAGGTGAGTACCTGGCCGTAAACTTCAGAGCTTCGTGAGATTAGTCGAGGTGCACGCAAGTTAGTCCGAACATCCACGGTTATTAAAAAAAAAAAAAACAATGTTAACCATTTCTGTAGGAAGGATTGAAATCAGATCAAACGAAGTTACTTGTAGTTTTATTTTGAACAATATTTCTTTCAATATTGGTAATTTAAAAATTGAGGTTCATTTAAATTCAAGTGTATGATGGTCCAAGAAAATGTCGAATTTTCATAATTGGTCAGAGGAAATTTTTTTCTTTAAGTTGTGATTAAAAAAAAAATTCTATAAGAGGGATAAAATGAGTAATCGTATGCTTAATCAATGTTAAGCAAGTCACCATACCATAGTTATTAAAATTGAATTGGACTTGACGATTCATTCAAAAATTGACAAACCAATTTGTGAATAAATGCGGTAGGAACGGTTGAATCAGTGTGCAATCAACTGAGTTAAAGTCCATTGAAAACAATTCGAAGACCTCTTATGTCAGTCAATGGATGATTCGACCCTAGCCTCTTCAGGTTTCGTAGAAAAAGTAAACTACCGCTGAGCCAATTCCTGACTTTCTATGAACCACGGGGATTACCCGGTCGGCCGGTCAGTTCTACTATGCAACCGAGATTAAAAAAAAACCAGATACAAAAATGAAAAACCAATAGAAACCCTAGCTAATACACGTGGCACGTAAACCCTAGCTAATACACGTGGCATGTTTGTCTACATGTAACATAGTCTATTCAGTTAATTATTTTATTGACCACTGTACTTTACCCATCATCATGGCTTATCTACTGAACTTTACGATGTTTCTTAATAGCTATTGAACTTATCTCTGTTTCACTAAAATGACTATTGGATGGATTCCGTCCGCGAACATGTTTACACGAAAGACGAAAAGCTGATTTGTCCGTTAAAATGACAACCTCTTGTACACGTGGATGACAAATCATTCAAATAGAGCCTTACCCACCCACAGTGATTAAAAAAAAAAGAGTTAAATGACAATTGAATGAAATCAAAATCCAAACATCCCAACTCCAGTGAAATTGAAGAAACCCTAGCCCTAGCCATTGCCCCAAATCTACTTCATTTGCAAAATATGTTTCCACCTTCGAATTGGAAAACCCATTGGACGCCGCGAAGAACCCTAGACCTGAAATCCAAATAGAAATTCATTTTGATTCAGGTTGCGGTAGGGCAATCACAACACAAATATCAAACCCTAACCGTAATCCTAAAATCAATTTCGAACCCAAACACCCAAATCATTTTCGAACCTCCATCGGCAACCTTCCAAATTCTGGCTTAGGAGTTGCAAGTTTTTGTATTGCATTAGAGAAGGCGTGCACATGGATGACGAAAGTGGAGGTAAATTTGGTGCACATGTTATAGTTAATAACTTTGTGTGTGTGGTGTTACAAGCATTTCATAATAGCATTGTTTGTTACACCAGCATCATTATAGTAGCAATTTGGATTGCATTTAAGAGCTATAATTTCTGGATAGGGTACTGAAATTGCTGCGATCTGAGTTAAAATTGGTAATTAGTTGTAAATATTTTGGAATGTATTGATGAATTTGCGAAATACAAATGTCTTAGGCAAAGATTGAAATCAATAGAAAGATGATTATTTCTGCATTTGAAGTTTTTATAGATTTGAGTTCAATCCTAGGGATAAAAATCATGTTTGATATTGGTGGAAAATTAATTTAAACTGATCTGACTATCATTCTCTTGTTGATATTTCAGCTACCATGGTGTTTTTAGTTGGTTTGTTTTCAGCT
>CAIGRQ010340830.1:0-10531 GCA_903798375.1 Fraxinus sp. D2006-0159 | reverse complement strand
GCTCAAATGATACTATGATTAAGCCCAACATGTCAAATGATCACATGTGCCATTTTACACCTTAGTTATATAAAATTATATCATATATAATGTGGTAATTTAAATATGTGGGCCAGAAATATTAAACCATGATCAGGGTCGGAGTCGTTAATGAGACGTCTCGATAATTTTCTATATAAAAAGTCTATGTCCCCTCCCTTCTCCATATGTTTATTATTGGTTTACCCCATAAAGGTTAATACTTTTGTGAGGAGTAAGGAGAGGAATTTCTAGCGCTAATATTTGCATTCAAGATGTCTTCTGCAGGTTATATCTCTTAAACCATTAATTTAGAATTGTGATTATTGTTTTTTAACATGATTATTATTAAATACAGCATTAACAACTAAGAGTAATGTATCTTACGACCAGTGGTAAAAGCCTAAAGTATTCTTACTTCAATTTGCCTGAAAATTTGGTTACATTGTCCACTAAATCAATTTAACTAATGAAATGGGGTGACATCAACATTAAAATTGTTATGTTTTGTGACTCAAATTCCATGTAAATTGGAAGTTTCATTCATGGAAGAAGTATAAATAATTTTGTTTTAGAAGTCCGATTTGATAAGGGATCAAATTTCATCATAGATTGAAAGTTTGATTGTGATAAAGACTTTGGAATGATTGAAAAAGTGTATTGGAAGCATTGAGACATAACCGGGTCCATGATGCTGACAGAAAGAAAAGAAACAGATGTGGCCGGCCTCTGGCACCGCAACATGGCTGTTCGGGAAGAGTTTTACCCTGTTTTGATTTCTTACATAATTTTGTGTTCTACTTTATCCATAATTTTAAGGTTCGACTCCTATAAATATTCCACAAAATATAGATTCAAGAGATACAGAAGATAACAATTACATCATGGTTACATATATTAGAAACTTGTAAGAATTATTTTGATTTAGATTAAGAAAATCAAATCTTGTAAAGACAATTTTAATTTTTTGATACACTAAATTCTCCTGTACTTCCACATAAAATCTTGATTGTCGTGTGATCCATTACTTTTCATATTGTCCATATTTTCTCGTTTTTAATTATTTGATCGAATTCCTTACAAATAGGTATCAGAGCGATTCTAGTATTTGAGTTGCTTCTTAACAAAAATAATGAATAAATTACATGTAAAACGCATGTTTTTGTTTATATGACGTTTTAAGAAAATATTTTATGATGTGCATTGTTATGTGACATTGATATATATGATAGTCATATGTTAGTTTTAATTTTCAGATCAACATGTAGTTAAATTGACAAGGCTAACAATTTGAAGTGTGTGACTTGATTGCACCAGATTGAAGATGATTGAATAAATTTGTAAACAAATTGAAGTTAGATTATCGGATTGCAGCATATTAAAGATGAGTGACCAAAATGCAGGTCCTCTCAAAGTTGGGTGATTCAGAAAAAACCAAATCAGTAGATTCACTTTCAAAATCAGATTTCTAATCCACTATTTCACATTTTTATTAATATTTGAAAATTTATCTTCTAGGCTAACCTCAATCCGACCATTGACTCTACAATAATCTGATTAATTTTAAAATTGAGAATGATAAAAATTTAAATACTTGATCTTAAATTTGTTAATTATAAGTATGTTGTATAATTTAAACATTTTCTTAGTAATTATCACCAAAAAAGTCCTAGTGTCGACTTAATTTCTTTTTTAAAATTTTGATTTTGGCAATGAGTTAAGCTCATGACGTGCATTGACACTTGTCTTTTATAATTGAATTAATTTCACAACTAGTTATTGAAGTTCAATTCAAATCTTAAATTGATCGTTAAAGTATTTTTATGACCTATTTAATCACGATTCTTCGATCTCTACGTTCCAACCCGTAAATTTGTTAATAACTTGCCTTTAAATATCCCTTTTGATTCTTACTTTGGTTCATAGATTCAGAAATAATTATTCGGAGCCCCTTTGAGATCTAGGGTTTCAAATTTTGAGGTGGTCCTTTGATCTTACGGTTCTTTTGAGCAGCAAATTTATTTGGGGATCTGGTATGATCGTTTATGAATTGAATTTTAATATATATTTTGTGGTTATCTGTATCAATTTGCGTGAAACTAGCGTTAGGTTTTTTGTATACCAGCTCGACTTTTTTGTCCCAATAATTTGAGTTATATGTTTGATTTTTATCTATATTTATTTATTTCTTTGAGCTCAATTATTTTTTTCCCTGCAAAAAGGGGATTTTTTTTAAAATTTAAATCTTTTTGAAAGAAATACTTAATTTTAAATTCTTTCTTTTATACTAAAAAAATTACTCTCTATTTATTAGGGTTGTCAATGGATTGGGTTTTGATCCGAATTCGATCTGAATCCGACGAAATTAATGGGAGATGGATTTAGTATTTCAGTCCGATAATCCAATCAAAATCCGAATTCGATAATTCGTTAACTAAATAGATCAAATATGGATATAGGTCAATCCGATTCGATAACAATTCAATCCGATTTGTTATAAATAATTGAGTCGGTAAATATTTTCATGGCATATTATTTGACCCTTTTCTTTTTTCGGATCGATGCCCGGGTTAATTTTTAAAATATAGGTTGAAATCAATTTTTTTTTTTCAAAATCTTCAATTCTTAAATAGGTTTAATAATTATAAATTTTTCAATTTTTTTATTTTTTGAGTTTGATTATTTTTTTATTCTAATTTTTTTTTTATTTTAATGATAAATAATATGACATAAAAATATTTTACATACTCAATTATTTATAACAAATTGGATAGGAGTGATATATGATCCATTTACTTAACCAATTATTGAATTTGGATTTTGATCAAATTATCGGAACCCTCTATTTATCTCCCATTAATTTCTTTGGATTCCTGTTAAAATCCAATCCATAGTTTTGCGTCCATTACTGATTACCCACAAAACCAAATACAATTCGTCAATTCCTAAATCCTAAATTGAAATCGACAATCACAAAGGACGAGGATGGACTGAGGGAGACGAGTGTCGGTCGGGGCGAATCCAATCCACTGCGGAGTATGGACCGATCGACGGTGGTGGGCGATGGTGATCCAACAGTTGCAGTGGACAACTTCGTTCGTCTCATCGTCTGCGCTTGTACTCCAAAAGGCAAAATGTATTAGTTAAAAATCTTGCCTCTTGAAAATTTGAAATCAATATTGCTAGTTTGCTAATTGCTATGCTACCCACTACCCAAGAATCCCAAGAATCTGGACTCTTCCACGCCGATTGCCCATATGAGCATTTTTTTTTTTGAATTATGAGAAATGTTAATTTATGTTATATTATTGTAAATTTGTAAATCCTTTAAGTTATGACTTATGCGTTATAATTTTGATTTGTGATTTGTGAATTTAAGTTTTCAGGAAATTAGGGATAAGTGAAAAAAAATAATGGAGAAGTTGGGCTCAATGAAACTATGAGAACACTGTTTTTTAATCAATTTTAATTGAAAATTAAATTGGGGGCATTGGTTCGGCCACTACGACCGTTGATTGTCAACGGTCTCTGTCCTAGCTGAACCAAAATGTTGGATTCACCTCTGACGGTCTTGCATGTTGGTTTTGTACGTAGGTTTAGGTCATAGATAGCATGCTATTCTTCAACTACATTTTCTTTACCAAATCTGAAACGGCCTTTAATTTTGTTTGAATTTGATTTGTACAGGATTTTCTCTTATAATTTCGATTTTCCTTGATTTCGTGCTTGGAAGAGTTGGAATTTTGGAGTTGCTAGATCGACTTTTTGATTCAGCTTAGCACAGTAATGTTTATGGTGTATATTGATTGAAATTAGAGTATTTGCTCTTTTAATCCATGTTTATCATAATTTTTTAAAATGACCCCAAAAATGAGAGTATTCGTGTAAGTACCCCTACGTTTTTGCTTTGAAAAGAATGACCGAAATCCCTCTTGATCCAGTGAAGACCCAAATTCAGTTTTGTTGCCTCGAATTAGTCCTATATTTCCGACCCACGTTCATCAATACCCCCAAACAGCCACCCCACCACTTTTTCTCGCTCTTCTTCGCCACCGCCGCCGCCACAACACGCTCTCTCTTTCAAGGGCATTACAGACGGCATCGTTTCACCCAACATTTCTCGAGGAGAAATGCAACCTGTAAGTCTTCTAATTACTTTCCTATTATGTTTAGTTTTTTACTGTTAAGCTTGATTTGTGATTCTGTTATTGGCAATATTTGAAATCTCAGCTCTTAATAGCTACAGAAGAATCCCATTTTCTTCTCCGAATATTAAACGGCAGCTTCCAAACCCTCGACTTGTTAAAAGATCAGATTTCGCATATTTTTACCGATTTTTTCTGCTCGAAATCCAACCTCAACTTAGTTGACCCAATGTAAGTAATTACCTTTTTATTTTATTCAAAAAATTGGAATTTTTTTTTAATCAGTTTATTGAGTGTGTGGAAATAGGAGTGTAAATGCCGGCCAAAATGAGCTAAGGGCAAAAGAGTGGTTGTCAGAAAAGAAGGAATTCTCGGATGGGAAAGGGGAGTCTGGCGGTGCAGTTTTTAATGCATTGGATGCAATGTTAAAGTCCAGTTTGAATCGTTTAAAAGACATGAGGTTGGTTTGGTAATTAATTGCTTGCTATCTTACTGATTTATTTTATTTGTTTTTGTTTCATATTATTTTGTCAGCATGTTCTTCTCCAGTTTTTCCTGATATTTGTTAGAGAAATATTTGTTTCTGGTGAAAATAAGACTGCATAATACAAAATTGCATTGCTTGTGAATTGGGATTATTGAATATTTGATTAGGTGTAGTTTTAGCATTTATAATCTAATGGATTTTTTGTTTTCAGATTTTAAATATGTGTTTTAAGTGCTCGATGTAATTTCTAAGAATGCAGAAACTTATTTCTTATACCAATGGCAAAAGCAAAGGAGGGGTGGGAGTGGTCAGCTTTCAACTTCAAGAATTCTTTATATTGTAGAGACTTTCAACTTTTTGTAATGTCATTGTGAAACATTGTATGAAACATGATCTGAAAGGAAACACTATTGGTGAGAAGATAATGACATGACTGAAAAAGGTGTTGAGTAACATTTATTGTTCTCAGACAACCCAGGTCCTTCTCAGGGAGTGAAGAAGGGGTGGGTGCAGCATCTTATAGCCTACCCTCATCAAGATTGTATCTGTGTGGACATGTGTTAGTAACACTCATTTTCTGCAGCTCTGGCTTTTCCCTTGAATAATTGACTCAATCACTTCAATCCAGACCACCTTCGTCCTTCAACTATCCATCTTAGTTTGTGAGTACGAAACTGAAGATTAAAAATGTTTTTTAATTCATTTAGCCCACTTTTAATTCATTTATCTATATGCAGGTTTTTTCCTTTTGTTTCTTTTTACTGATGAAATAATTTGGTCTTTTTCCTGTGAGGGAATTAGTCAGAGGATAGGGGGACTTCTGATAGTAGATGGGGCATTGTAATAGAGGATCATATGAAACTTAATGTTAAGATTGTTATATTTAGTTGTTAATACGTATGATTTTAAAATGATTTCCGGAATTCTGCAGGGAAAGCATATCTTGGGGCCATAGTGGCACCATACCTGAAACAAATTATTTTAAAGATGTAAATGTGATAAGAGCTTTGTGTTTCCAAGGTAAAGTAGGTGCAGCTTTCCATCTTTGGAATAAGATGGTTCAAAAATGTGCAATTCCTGATATTCTCACTCACAATTACCTTATGAATGCACTTTGCAAAAGCGGTGATCTGGGAAGGGCAGAGTGGCTTGTTACCGAGATGTTAGACCGAGGTCCTTTTCCCACTTGTGCTACCTACAACACGTTAATGAAGGGTTATTGCATTAGGAATAATGTGGATAAAGCTCTGGATCTTTTTTCTACCATGGCTAGTCATGGGATTACACCAAACATAGTTTCATGTAATATTCTTGTTGATGGACTTTGCAAGAAGGGTTTGTTGGAGGATGCCAGAAAGCTTCTTGAGAAAATATTGGTTGATGATCATGATGGAAAAACCTCAAATATGATAACCTCGACTATCCTAATGGATGGTTACTTCAAAACTGGAAATATGGTTGAAGCCCTCACTTGTTTGGAGGAGATATTCCAAAGGGGCACAAAGATGGATGTCGTTGTATATAATGTTGTCATACATGGATTTTGTTTGAATGGACACATGAGCCTTGTGTATAAGTACATAAGTGAAATGTTTAAATGTGGTTGCCTGCCAGATGTGTATACATACAATATCCTTATTGGAATGCTTTGCAAAGAAGGAAAGACAAATGAAGCTTGCTACGTCTTTAATGTGATGTCGAGAATGGGTGTGACCCCTGATCACATCACATACAAAATATTAATTCAAGGTTTGTGTATTAGTGGAGATGTAGATAAAGCTAATGGTTACCTTCACTGCATGTTAGAAAATTCAATTATACCTGAACCACTCATTTGGAATGTCATAATTGATAGCTATGGGACGCATGGAGATATACAAAAAGCTTTCTTTGTGAGAGACCAAATGGTTGCATTTGGTGTTCTGCCCAATATATATACATATAATATCATGATTCACATAGTAATAAGAAATGGAAATATTGATGTTGCTCATTATCTGAAGAAGGAGATGCTCTTAAATGGTCCTTTTCCTGATTTAGTTACTTACAATCTGTTCATGCGTGCTGCTTGTAATCTCGGTCATATTAATTCTGCACTCCGGCTGCATAATGAAATGCTGAGAAGAGGGTATAATCCAGATATAGTAACTTACACTGAATTGCTCAAGTGTCATTGTCTGAGAGGTAAAGTGAAGGAGGCAGAAGAGCTCTTTATCAAGATATGGGAGTCAGGTTTACCCATTGATCATGTTCCATTTTTAATACTCATGAAGAAGTACTTCAAGATGAGAGATCTTGACAAAGCATATGATCTTTATCAAATGTGGTTAAAGAGGGGAAGTTGAAAATAGCTCTATATCAAGGCACCGTGGTCAGGTTTACCTGTTGATCATGTTCGATCTCTAATCCTCAAGAAGTACTGCAATACGAGAGAGAGAGAGTACTGTCATTGTGCATTGATCATTTTCAGTTTTCTGATCCAGAATGTCTGCAGTTGTTCATCATTTTTTTTCTAGTTTTAAGTGGTAGAAGCTTCCAGCTCGTTATGTTATGGCTGGGATCCGCTTTTGGAGGTATAGTCTTTATTGCTGTTCTTTTCTCTCCTTTTGCAAGTTTTAATATTGTAATTCTCAACTCTCTCTCTCTCTCTCTCTCTCTCTCTGTTATTGCATTAATATTTCTATCGAATATTAGAAGGTTTCTTATTCAGGTGCTGAGAGTGAATTGGGATTTTCGTTTTTCTTCTTCTGTAAGAAATTTAGCATTGCTATGTATGGTTCATTGTCTGACACTGTTTACAGAAATCTTGACTCAAATATATTCTATGTGAGCAATCTTTCTTGTGTTTTATGTGTAGGCTAATTTAAAAGATGCATGTTAGACAATGAGGAATTTCATTTCAACTTGATAATATTAATGTTGATAATTATTAGATCACTCACATTTTCTTTTTTAATAAATGATATTTATATTAAAGTTGACATATCTTGATCAATCATTGAATGACATATTAGATGATATATAAGGATGCAATCTCGTGACGAAGATCGTAGTTCTTCAAATGAGAAGTTTTTGCTTCACTTCACAATTCATACTCGCTGTAGAAATTGTGCATTGAATTTTTTATGTATCTCATATTTTTCTTATCAAATGTGTAATCTGCATTTTATATTTCTCTTACCATTTTCTCTTTATTAGTTCATGAACTTAAATCCCTGCTTGTTTGACATTTTCAGTTCTGCAGATAATACTTGATGGTTGAGCATGCCCCCTAAAAGGGCCTGCAGCATCCCATGTAGAGATCATGCCTGCTTATGTATGCCTATGAATGACGAGCCTTGTGGCTGGTGAGCAAGATACGGAAAACTGGAAGGAAAATATGTAAGAGTTCTTATTCACTGGTCGATGTGCGCCTGTACCAGTACAAAGAAGGTGAAAAGTATATCTTCTTTAAGAAAGATGTAAAAGAAATCAGTACAAAGGTGTAAAAGTATGCCTTCTTTAAAATTATCGTAAAAGAAGGTAAAGGTGTATCTGTCTTCTTTGAATTTCGGATTTCCTTGTGACAGCCTAGGCTATTACAGGCCTTTTGCTGTCAGAGCCTCGGGCTGTGAAAGCATGAAAGAAGGCAAATCTGCCTTCTTAAAGTTTAAGAAGGAGATCTCTTTTTGAAAAAAAAATTGATTTTTTTTTTTTTATATTAATGGTGATAGTTGAAGAAGGAAATCTCTTTAAAAAAATGATGTTTTTTATTAACGGTAATAGTTGAAGAAGGAACTATCTCTATAAAAAAATGATTTTTTTTTTATTAACGGGCTCAAAAGTGAATCTTCGGGCCCTATCATTTTAATTGGCACGAACTGGAGTTGGTATTTAGTGGCAGTGTGGCACGTGAACTGGCCCATTTAAATTACGGGCCAATTCACGGGTCATTTTTACAGGGCTGAGCCTGCTTGATTTTACACCACTAAGACCTACCATAAGTTTATCTACCAATAAATTAATATGACATGTCATAGGTATTTTGCAGAAGATGAATACCGTGCTCATTAGCCCATATATATGTATATGTGCATAATAAACCATATTGATAATCTAGAATAAAACAAATTAACAAAATCTAGAGTTTAACTTGAAAGCAAATATAAAAATTCAAATTAGTAATCACAGGACAAATTATATTGTAGCAGAAATAACAACCTAGAAGAATTCTACTACTGATTAGATCTTTTAAGGGAATCACCAACATATTTGATTCTCATATTATCCTCCTTGTCACTATTAGTTTCTGACTTCTTCTGTTCTTTGCAATCATCGTTTATTTGCAATGGTGATTTCATCTTCCACTTATCTGTATGAAGGTAGAGAAAAGAAAACCAAAAAAAAAAAGAAACCTAAAACGTTCTAGGCTATAAAAGAGTAACTCAAAAAATGAGGGCAATTGTAAACAGCCTAGAAAAGGCAAGATGCACGAGCACAAACCTTAGCCACCCTAAGGTGTAGGCCTCAGTAATTATAGTCGTAAGCCTCGAAAATGGCACTTAAAGCATAAGCTTAGAGGTGTTTAATGAAAGCCGCACATGAGGCGGGTATCAAAACTTGAGCCTCATACAGCTTTGAAGAACAATGAAAATTTATTTCTTTAGTTTTGGTGCACTTCACTGGTTTTTGACTGTGTAGAGAAAGTGTCTCTCAATATAATATAGAAAGTTCTCTGATCGTCTTTATATATTTTTACAGTTGAAACAACTTTTATATTTTTTTGCGTACTTTTTTGTTAGAAGATAATGTATGACAAAACTATTTGCTGTATTGAAAAATTTTCTGCTGCTGAACTACAGGTGTGGACTGTTCTAGATATTGGCTGTGGGCTTAGTAGCTTTGGCGCCCATTTACTCTCACTCGAGTTAGTGCCTGTTTATATGGCATCATATGAGTCAACAGGTAGCCAAGTTCAGGTAGCCCTTGAGAGAGGTCTTCCGGCAATCATAGGCAATTTCATCTCGAAACAACTCCCATTTCCATCCTTGTCATATGACATGGTCCACTGTGCTCAGTGTGGCATTATCTGGGATGATAAAGGTATTCTTGTCATTGTGTTCTAGTACTTTTTTTTTTTTTTGCATTCCCATTTAAATCATCATTTATTTAATGGACTGGCTTCCCGCTTCCTTTTGGGTATTGTATCAATATGGGAATAATTTGAACCTTATAAGCCTGACTTACATTCACGTGGACACTCAAGCTCCTCTTAACAGTTCATGTGCACATTAACCTTACTTGATTTTTATATTCATTGGGGAAGGGGGATGATTGAATTCCTTTTGATAATTGTTTTAGAGCCAAATTCTTCGTTAAATTTTCTTTAGCTTTTAGGAAGTCCTCTGGTGATTGATTGTGGTTAAAAGTAACGTTTGATTTGAGTTGATAAATGATTGTGGTTGTCTAGTTGCCTAAAATAGCTATACACAAGGATATTGAGTTGAATACAACTCAATTATTTTCATCACAGGGAATCAGATAAGACTTTTAAGTAATGTTACGTAGTGTGAGAAGAAACTAAGTTCTTTGAAATTAATTTTGTTTTCTCTTAGTATATAGTTGAGCAATTCCTCCACAAGGTTGCCAGTTAGAATTTCATATCTAATGGGTTATAATATTGACTGGCGCTTTCTTTCTTGTCACAAAGAAGGGATAAGAGAGGAACAAACTGGAGAAGGAAGAAGATGCCCAACTGTTATAACAGAAATTTAAATTGAAAGGGGAAGACATCTTCTGAATATTCGGCCTGCTTGAGTATATGGGTCTATTTTAATCTGTAATGAGGAATGCAAGAAAGGTTAGAAGGGTCGTCGTCAAAGTTTAAAAAGGTGAAACTAAG
>CAIGRQ010340763.1:0-12024 GCA_903798375.1 Fraxinus sp. D2006-0159 | reverse complement strand
AAAAATAATAATAAAAAATCCAAACATCCCTATTTCCATAACCATACTCAAACAGTATTGTTCCATGTTCCACTTTCGGTGTTAAATCTTCTTTCCCCACAGAGTCCATCACAAAACCCTCCCAATCTAAGAAGAAATGTGCTTCCAATTTCATCAAAATCATATAAATATCTCAAAATTATATACAAATTGAAGACAAAGGTAAAGAAAATAGTTAAACGGAGATGGAGTCTCAATCTGGCCAAGTTAATGAAGATTCAATTACAGCAATCAAAGACATGAGACAACAGTTAGAATCTAGTGTGAAACCANGAATGGCGCCTTTACAAAGAATCACAAAAATTGCAATGACAAATTAAAACAACCTTTAAAAAAATTAAGTTTTTTTATTAAAAACTTTAGTGGAATAGCAGATTTTACCTTGCCCAGATTTCACAATAAAAATTTTGATTTTTGAAGTTAAGAAACTAAACTTCAAGAAGAGGAGAGAGAGATTTACCTATTTAGGATAGATTTTTTTATTTTATTTTTTTTTTTTTTAAGGCTCTCAAAATGTTGAGATCCTGGGGCATTACATAGTTGGTCTTGCCCTGGCATGACACATGAAATTAGGGTTGCAACCCATTGCGATGCATGCTTCGATGGAATTCTTCTCCAATAAATACTAAAGCATATGTTAAGGTACACTTTATATTTTTTCTCAAAACTCTAGCCAATCTTTTCTTATTTCTCTCTTCCACACCTAATCCCCAATGCTACTTTGTATTAGTTCTTGACTTGATCATCAGAGTACCAACAATTTGTCACCCTTTTTCTTGGTTTGGTGATTTTAGTGCCAACGATTTTTGTGTGTGCGCAGATAACATATAATTTGACAGATGGAGATAAGTGTCTTAGAGATTTTCAATGTTAACAATCATCTAAGCAACTTCATATGGGCTAATTAAAGACTATCTATTATACTGTGTAGTAGGTGGAATATTATGTACCAAATGTGCACCTGAGGTATTTAATGAATAGAAGTTAATGCGGATGGTTTGGGGGCAGTTCTGAGCAATAAATATGGAGGGGCCAATGAATCAGATTCAAACTCTAAAACGAACACATCTATAAATTTATACCCACATATACACAGAAAATTTTTATGTGTACGAATTGCAAGATTGAAGCAAGCTGTTGACTGTTTTTAATGTCGAAATTATGGAAGTTTGAAAAAGCAGTGCTGGGGAGAAGTTTGGAAGCGTGGCTCGTGGTTATGATGAATGCGACATATAACAAAAATTGTTGGTTTGAAATTAAATTCCATTGACACTTTTTTTTTTTTTTTTTACGTAGGAACTCGCAGCCGCTACTTGTGAATGCGCACTGGGTAAATATCGCTCCAATTGCAGTAGCCCACAAACCGCACTAGGCAAGTCTGTTGTGACAAGCTCGGCCGAGGAAGTGTTGGTAGAGGATTCGAACTTGTGACCTTCATTCTCCGCGTTCACCTGCTCCATCAACTCGATCAGCCCCGAAGAGGTTAAATTCCATTGGAACTTTGAATGCACGAGGAGTTGAATCAGGCCAATAAGGAAAAGAGTGATATTTTTTTATAAGTATACCACATTTTAATTACGTTAAAGATCAATAATTTTTATTCATTATCACATTTATAGTAATAACTTTTTTTCAAACACATTCTTAGTTTTAGCATTTCATTGATCAGAAATCTTGTCCTTAATTAATCATGATTTTTGTCCAAAAATATTGTTAACTTGCTTTAAAATGAGGGTTATTTAATCTCATTTTTGAATTATTATTTATTTTGCTTATTTAAAAATAAAATGGATGATTGAGTCTTTTTACTCTATTTTAAAGAAAATTTAGAGAGACCATGATTAGCAAAAAAAAAATTATGTTAATTTGATAATAAGAATATGACGTAAAAAAGTTTGAGACATAAATATGATAATGTGTAAACATTATGAACATTTATACAATTAGCACTTGTTTTTTACCCATTATTTCAAAAATACATTTTTCTCTCTTATATTCAACCACACATTCTTCAATAAAATGATATTACACATGCAGTCTAAAGCAACGTTTAAGGGGTCATTTGGCAAGGTTTGTTAAACATTGCCGTTTGGGTCATACTCTACGACAACACCTTGATTTGCAACACGTCCAAACGTTGCAAAAGATCTACGACAAGATTTTTTGAACATTGCCGTAGGCTATTTTTGTTTAGTAACACAAATAAAAAAAATTTCCTTATTTTTTAACCATATATTCTTCATCAAATCACTATTTCAAAATGCATTTTCTAAAAGGAAAAAAAAAAGTGCGCGCTCAAACATGGCCTTAAAATATAATCTAATTATTAAAAACTGTTGTGTAAATATAACTAGCCTAAGGAATAATACTCATTCAACAAATAAATGTTAAGGGTGCATTTAACTGTAACTAGTTTTTAGACACGTTATACACTTCTATTTGTTTTGGTGAGTAAAAGAATATAATTTCAATCAAAATAACTTGCGAATCATTTTGTTAATAATTTTTGGAATAATGTTATCTAGAACTTGTAATGCTAGAAAATAAATTCAGTTGGTATCAAGATAACTCCATCAAAGTTAAAATAAATGAAAGAATATGAGCCTTATTTAAGTGTCAAAGTCAAAATTTTGGGAAAAATTTGACTTTCTTGTCAAATTCGGCCAAATATTCGGACTTAATCCGATGATCAAATTACAAATGTAAATAAACTAACTTGTTCTATTTGTCGAGTAGATCGTCATGGTATATTTGGAATCTCAAAATCAATTCCGGATTAATGAGAAATCGGTGTCCAAATTTGGAAAGAAAATAGAGGAAGATGTCTAAGGCTGTTGCTAGCCAATGGCTGGTCTGTCACTCGAGTGACATGCCAGCTAGCTTGAGCGACAGGCTAGCGAAAAAGTTACTGTTTTTATCGCTCGAGCGAGGCGATGGAGACAGGCTAGCTCCAATGAATGATGCGACCTTTGACGAGAGTTGCTGAGCTTAGGACACGACATTTCACTCACAACCCCGCATCCTCTATATAGAGAACCCCTTGAACATCCTTTTTGCATCCCATACCATATTGACATTGAGCATTGCATAAAAACTCTTGCAAATCACTTCCAAATTCATTCAAAACTTTTTTCTTTTTTGTAAAGAAAGAATTCCATTCGAGTTCATTGGTCTAACCCATTTGGAGTGCTCATATGGCTTGACATGGTCATTGTATCTTGGAAGATAGCTGTCGAAAAATCGTTAACACCGATACGGGGCAAATCCATTTTAAGGACAAAGTGTTCAATACTTGCTTTGGCCAATCGCATCATTAGCATCTCTTATTTTCTTATCTTTCAATTTCTAATTTTATTTATGTTTGATTTCAGAAATTGACTAACATTATTTATATGTTTATACTGCAAGGTTCAAAGACATGCTTTCATTAAAAAATGGAAAGTGACGAGACCATATTCAAGTATTCGGATTCGGTAGATCATTAATATAAGTCGAATTAAGTTTCTATTTTATCTTTTTCATTTCCGATTTCATTTAGTTTTGATTTCAGAATATTGTTAACATATTTATATGTTTACATTTTAAGGTTCAATGACATGCTTTCATTCAAATATGAAAAGTGACGAGTCCATATTCATGTATTTGAATTCGGTAACTTGTCTTCTCAACTATTTTGGTAAATCGAATTATGTTTCGATTTCATAAGCATAAAATAGTAGTATTGATATGAATATAATATGCACATTATCGGTGTAATATTCCCAACAGTTTTACAATAGAAAGTTCTTTCAAATAATGTTTCACAAAAAATGTTTTAATGTGATACCAACAACCAAGTATTTAATATAGCAAAGCTTGACGATGTTGTAATGTTTACCTAAGCTTAAAGTAAATTAAGTTGGTTTACTTAAGTGCATGTGAGGTCGAAGATAGTTTACTTCATCTATATTCGTTCAAAATTTGAAATGAAATATTCAGTTGTTCACGGAGAATAAAAATAGTATATGTAAGGTATTTAACAAAGAAATTGAATCCAGACATGATGTAATTTAAATTATTTTTAGTACTTTAATCTTTTAAATATGAATTATTCTACATATATATATATATATCATGACTTACATCTAGGAGTATATAATGTCCAATTGACATTTTATCATTGACGAGTGGAAACGTGAACCCATAATAGAGTGTTTCATGAATGGATATTGGAAAGAGGGAGAGACAGAATGAAATTGTTATTGATCAAAAGAATAATGAAGATTGAACAAGCTCAAAGATAAGAAAATGATGGACAAATTGAATTAGCAACACATGTTTGTATTTTTTTAAACTATCCAATCATGTGTCCCCTATTTTTATTTTTATTTTGCCATGTCTCGGTTTGCGGAAAACAAGAAAAGACTATAATGTGGGGAGGAGGGTAATTATGAGGGTTCAAGAAATTACATGATGATTCCTTTATCCTTTCATTCTTCTAAATATACCCAATGATTAATGAACCATCCTCTCTCTCTCTCTCTCTCTCACGCACACACACACAATTTTTTTACTGTTAAATAGTGGGCAAGTGCCCATCTCTCTCATGGTTGGTACAAATCCAATTTCTCTTTCAGTTCTACTGTCTGTGGTTTCAAATTCAATGGCAGTGAATACAAGAATTTTCAGTCGAGTTCATGTTGGTTTATCAAAGGGTTTCTTACAGAGATTATTTGGCATTCTGTCCACCTCCTAGTACCAAAATTTAATAACAAAAGCTTTTATACTTTCTCTGTCTCTCTAGATCTAATAATATGGAGGTGGGCATACTGGCAAATGTCTTCTGTTGGCTTCTTTTTGTAAAATCCTCATGAAGTCATGACACAATTGCTGATCACTCAATCTTCCCTTCATTGTTTTACAATGTATACATCAAGGTACAAAAAACCCTAATTAATTTGGATTAGTTTATTATATTTTTCTTGAAATATTGTAAATGATTATCTCAGTATTTTTCCTTTCTTCATCTGGGATTTTACAGTGATTGATGATAACAAGGGTGGATACCCTTCACTGCCAGTCGTGCAAAAACATTGGAAACTTACGTGTGTGAAGCTTTACTCAACTGCTTCAGTGAATCTTTTCATGAAAAGTATGAACACTTTTTCAATCTTAAATGGTTTCCTATTGATCTATTAGCAGATCTCATTCAAGGCCTATCCTTTACTCTTGCCCGAGGAGAACAAAATCAGAGAAATTAATAGAAAGTACTTCTAGGATTAGGTCATGAAAAATCATTTTTTTGATTCGAAATTCAAATAAAAACCACTTTTTTTTTTTTTTCAATGTCAAGTATAATTTTAATTAAGAATCAAAACTTGTTCCTCCTAATTTTTGTTTATAACATATCTTTTTTGTTGTTAGCCTTTGAACTTCCATTAGTGGACCCCTTGTCTAAAAAATTAAACTTTTTTATAAAACATTATTCATTTAATTTATTTTCTTGAAAATACTTTTCACTTCTAGATTGAATTTATTTTATAATAAAAACATTCTCATTTTGGAGATTTTTTTCAAAAACTATAACGACGAGTCTTAAACTTGAAATCTTTGTTTGATCTAATATATTTTATGGTGTTGATTTACATATTTCATGGCAAAACATATAAACAAAATTATAATTTTATTTATTTAAATAAGTATTCAAACCTAACTAATCTTATAACAGACACAGTGACAGAGAAAACGGTATTAAAAGTATGGATGGATGGACGGTAGGTCAGGCTTATAATTAGAACTGTGACACCTGAAATGCTTTTGCCTACATAGCCTCGTAATATGCATGAACTTATGATTGAAGTTGAGCCATTGATTCCTACTTTTGAATTAATCTATATGTACAGATTGGTCGATTCACAGAAGACTTACCGACCCTCACATTAAATGTGTCCCGATGCGGGACCCACGTGATTCAAAATTGGTTCAAAATTTTCCTTGCCCCTCCCTATGTGTGTGATTCAGAAGCCCCATTCTGTAATGGTAGCAGGGCTTCCCATTTTTTTCAATATATATATTTAACAACACATTTGTTAATAAAAAAATATTACACGCAGATTCAGTCTTTTTATTTTATTTTTTAACCACACATTCTCAATCAATCTAGTTAATAAGAAAGTAATTTAAATCTTTGTATATTAATTTTTGTTTTCTTAAGTTACGAAGAATTTTATGATCATGTAAGGGTTAGTTTGAGAATATAATTTCAAAACCGATTGAGCTTCTATTATGAATAAATTTACTCATTTGCTTTTTAAATTTTGATACCGTGAATTAAGTTTTGAAGTTCTACCTTAAAAATTAAGGTCAACTTTATTATCTGTATATTCTTAATAGATAGATCGAACAGAAGTCATTGGAAAAAAAATATATAATAGAGTTTATATTTTCTGAAAACTAAAATTAATTTGTTTTCTGTTTTTTCTATTATTCTTGGTATGAATTATTTTAAAACAAAGCCTTTTGGGTTTCATAAAAAATAATTACTCTTCAAATTTTCGTTGAAATTAATCCTTCCCAAGATAAATGTAATTCACTAAACATTAGTGCTTGCTTGGTAAACTAAACTCTAGAAAAATAAGGGAAAAAAAGTTACAACGTTGTCAGTAATTATAGCGGTACTACTCATCAAACATGCTCTATAACATAACTAAGGGTATGTTTAAATTTAGTTAAAGATAAAAATTTAAATTTAAATTGATTTTTTTTTTATATTGATGAAAATAAAGTAAAAAATAAATAAATTACTTAATTTGACAGTAAACATATAAGATTTATTTTTGTAAAAGCTTATTTTCTTTAAAAGTAATTCAAATTAAATTATCATCACATGTATAGAAATTGAAAGTTACTTATTTTTCTTTTTATTTTCTGGTTTTTAGATTAGCATAACATGCTCCCACTAAAATGTATTGAAGATGGCTTAGAGTATAGATGTCCAAACAACGAAGCAGCAAATGAATCACATTTTGTTTAAATATTCTTGAAACTTTGCAACATTGAACAAGATGATCTTTATTGCCTAGAAGTATGAACAATCCATTGAATCGAATCGTGGCCAGTACACACAATTAATGATCCTTAATGGCACTTTCAAAAGGGAAAATACAATTACAAATCAAGATTTGTGTGGCACCATTAATGTTGTATAAAAAATACTCCCTCCGTCTCATTTATATAGACTCATTTTCCTTATTTTTCTTGTTCCAATTATATAGTCTTGTTTTTTTTATTAATAATGTCTTTTTTTTGTTCATTTACTTATATACTTTTATTTCTTTACTACTTCCAATCATAATTTACAACTAGTTATTGATAACTAAATAAATGAGTGTAAACTAGAAAAATATTTGGCAAAAATTATTTTTCCAATAACATTAAATAAAATTTCTTAATCCGTGTGAAAAACAAAACAAAAATATATAAATAGGATGGAGGGAGTAATTGATTTGCTTTCTCAATCATTAAGAGCGTGATTCAAAGATGTTTTATCCGATAAGAAAGTTAATATATTTGCACGTGGAATGAAATTTTGTACAAGATGAACAGGCATATTTTATGTACCTTCTCTTGACTGTAAATGATTGGACATGTTTGTTATGTTTTTCAATTTCAGTTAACCCTGCTGTTGAGAATTGAGTCAATTTGCAATAATTCGATAATAGAATTTATACTACTTTTTATGGATATTAAAGTCAAGAAAATTATGACAAGATTAAAAGAATCTCATAATAATACAAGATTTAATGTGGAAACTTAAATCCAAAAAAATCAAGCACAAAAATGAAAAATTCACTATAATCAAGAGTAAGGAGTTACATGCCATACAAGTCTGGATCCCACAAGACTCTCAACTTGATCTCCCTATAATGCAAATCTCTCTCTAGATCCCCTAGATCACTCTCTAAGTCTATCAAATTAATATGTGTAATACACCACATATTGATAATACAACAATATCTAACATACTAGAATATAATATAAATAAGAGTCTAACATAATGTGATGTCCTATTACAATAGTTAAAATCAATAAAATAATATTTGAGATGAAATAGGTATCCAAAACACTACTAATTCCAAATAAAACTCTCAATTAGATTCTCAATAGAATTCGGGTCACACCGAAGTTTTAACAAACCTCCACATTGACACGAATTCTGCTGCAAGAAATAAAACTTAACTTTTTAACAAAATTCTCCAACAAAATACTCAAATTCCACCTCTTCTACCATACCCCTCCGGGCATACTCAACAATAGTAAACAAAATCCAGGTTTTGCGTACCAACAAAACTACCTTGAATCCCAATCATGCTTGAATTATACCATTCACGACCAACTCCACTGAGTTACCAAACATGCTTGATCACCACAAGACACGAGATCATCAAGATAAAACTAACTCCAATTGAGTTAGTAGTAGGTTTTACTATACCATTGCTCGAATCACAAGGAACAACAGGATTACAATCAGCTCTATCCGAGTTACCACTTATAGAACATGTTAGGTTTTTTGTTGTATTGGCAATTCTTTAAACAAAATGATTATTGTAAAAGAATATGATTGTTATAAAAGAGTTGTAAAAGTAAATGAGTCTTTTGAAAGATAGTATAGTCCATGAAGGAGTCCAAGATGTTCAAGAAGATCACATATGATCAAGGGAATGCAAATATAAGTCTAAAGAGTATTAAAGAGTCGCACAAGTTATGTTCCAAATTCTCAGTCGTAAATTTCAATGCATTTTTTATGTAGAAAAAATTGAATTTTGGACAAGGCTATTTCTAAAAGAATTGTAGCCTTTTGAATTAGATTTTCAACTCATTTTGAATCATCTCAATCGGACATTGAAAGAGAAAGATATGACAAAACTACTGACGAATACTTAGCTATTGCTCGCCTGTCACTGGCTCAACGCTCAAGCGACGGCCGGCGATCAAAAATCTGTTTTGGTTCAAATACTTGATTTTTCAATCCATTTTCACCCCCTCCCCCAAAACACTTTTCCCTATATATATCCTACACTATGAACGTCCAACAGCGTGGTTGATCATTAATTTACATTTTCATAACATTATTCCAAGATCTAAGAAAACATCCAAATCTTGAAATTAACCTTTTGGTTCTTGAGATCAATCAACCACAAGTTGGAGAAAAACATTGAAATTCTTATAATCCAAAACACCTGCTTCCTAGATATTATCAGGAAGGTACTTTCTCAATAGCATTCAGAGATGCTGAAGTTTGAGAGAAGTTGCACCAAAAGCACATGAAGAGTACAAGAACGAGGTGTTCTTCGTGTTCCCCAGGAGATAGACAATTCCAGAAGATCGGGAGAAGGTATGAGTGAAGCACATTCCAATGAGTCTTGGAGATTGTAGGAATTAGATCAACGAGTCTAGTGGATTTTCTAGGCTGGATCTTACTGTAAGTTCTTATTGTCTATAGTGAAAATTACTGGCTTGGTCCCGAAGTTTTTATACAGTTAACGGTTTTCTCCGTCATCAAATATTGTGTTATTTACTGCTTTAATTATTTATTTCGACAATTCAACAAATGATAATTTCACTTGATTAACTAAACATCTAGAACAATTAAAAAAGTGACTTGTTGCTTTTAATTGACAAATGTAATTCCGCATTATTCACTTATTAGGTGATTTAAAGTTGAACTAGTAACTTTCAGAACCATAAGCCAAAATCCATCCAAAGTGATCGTCGAACCTTCCAAAACATATAACTCAATCCTTACATTGCTTCTCCTCCAGCATCTGGACTAAAAATCTGCCACAAAAAAAATCTTATTTTGATCCAAAAGTGGAAATCAAACTTCATACTTGCCATCTCGAAATAATCAGACGTCATTATAAATTGATCACACTTAATTTAATATGAGACTAAACGGGCTCTCCCAAGAACATCGAGCATTGGCTTTGATACCTTTTGTTAAAAATTGAGCCAATTTGCAATAACCTGGTGATAGAACTTATAACGCTTGTTATGAATATTAAAGTCAAAAAATATGACAAGATTAAAAGAATCACACAATAACACAAGATTTAACATGAAAACCCAAATTCGAGAAAACCACGGATAGAGACGGAGAATTCACTATACTCAATAGTAAGGAGATACAGGTATGTTGTGCGAATCTAGATTATACAAGACTCTCAATTTGATCTCTCTATCATGCGAGTTTTTCTAGATTTTCTAAATCAATTTAGTTGATCAAATAGATATGTGTAATACACCACATATTTATAATACAACAATCCCTAACATATTAGAGGAATATAATACAAATAACTATGTAACACAAGGTGAAGTCCTATTACAATGGGTAAAATCAATAAAAGAATATTTGGGATGAAATAAGTATCGAAAACACTACTAACTCCAAATTATAGAACTTTCAACTAAATTTCCCACAAAATTCAGGCCACGCCAAATTCTAACCCCAAATCCAATTTTATCCAAATGAGCATGTCCTTTAACAATCTCTTTGAAGTCAAATGGTAGCATCACATTGTACCCCTTTTCCTTATAATTTGTGTTTTTGCTAACCAATGAACAATTGATAGAGGATGGCATCAATAATGATCTACGATGGCTACAAGGTGAGGACTACTAGATAGACCCTCTCCGTAGAGCACCTCATGTCTGGCCGTCTACCGACATGGGGTGCTCTGCGTTCATATTGTCCGTCTACCACTACAGGTTGCCTACCACCATGTAACGCTCTACATTCACATGGGGCATCTACCACTATAGACCGCCTACCATCATGAGGCCGTTTACCACTACGGGGCACTTTACGCTAACATGGACCGTCTTCCACTATAGACCATCTACCATCATGAGGCCGTCCATCACTATGGGGCACTCTACATTCACATGGACTGTCTACCACTATAAGGCAGCCTACCACCATGAGACCGTCGATTGCTATGAGGTAAATACCACACTTAATTCTAAAAATGTCCATGAGATGGACGGGAATCGTTCAACGACAATCGACATAACCAACTGCTAGAAAAGTGGGGGTCATCCCTTTAGTACATAAGGAAAGTATGAAGAGTTACGTAGGACACGTGGCACCATTAACCGTTGAGCATATACATTGCATCAGGTACCTATAAATATCCCTAAGGTGAGAAAGGTATAGAGTTTTTTTGGAACCCGAACTATTTGAATCTCAATTATTTTTCCTTCCTACTTTCCTAAAACCACCTACTAATTCTCACGTCGGAGGTAAAATGGGGAAAGAATCCCCAACCTCATTTTGCAGGTAGCATTTGTTTATCGGAGCAGCCGAAATACCCAACACTTCAAAGAGAACGCAGGGGTCTATCTCCCTACGATCTCACTGGCACCGACTGTTGGAAAACACTGAACAAAAAAGATAAGTCAAGGAGACGGACTAGGAGTGAAGAGCATATGGTTGGAATACGGCAAAGACGAAGTTGGAGTCTATCGCAAGGTGTCACGACCCGTCGTCGCAGCATCAGCAGTACGTGACGCAAAGTCAAATTTAGTGCTCTGGAAATACAATGGCAGCCATGATGACCTTGTAGAGTTAAACGCAAAAAGTTGCAGCCCCATCACAGAACTCGTTGAAAGCCGTACACGAGCAACCACCTCAAGTGGCGCAAATGGGTATCCTACCTGTTACTCAGCCAGTACTACTGGTGAACATGGTATATATTTTCAACTCAAACCATTTCATGCAATTTGGAATTTTTCCAAACTAAACCAAACCATTTTATTTTTCAAATCAAACCAAACCAAACCATTATTTGCGGTTTGGTTTGATTTTAATCCGCGGTTTACCTATCGACATTATAGTTATATGTTTATAACAAGTTAACACATACATTTAATATCAGAATAAGTACAAGAGTACTAACCCCTCATTTGATTAAAAATGGATCAATATCCCCTATTGTAACACAT
>CAIGRQ010340701.1:0-13853 GCA_903798375.1 Fraxinus sp. D2006-0159 | reverse complement strand
GTTGTCAACATCTGTGTCATTAATTGTTTAAAGTATTGTAAAAATTAATGTATAAAAAATTGCCGACTCACAAGAATGTGATTCATTATGTCAAAGTTAATGTACATGTAGCAAGATTTTATCAAGAGTTCTTGTTTAGATTGTTCATGCCATCTTTTCATAGTATTTTGATCTAAGATTTCAATTCTTCTATGTTTCAACGGCAACATATTGATCGATGGAGATAGGGTCCAAAATATGGAAGAAAAAAGTGTTTCTACGAAACATACACTCGGGCTTTGAAAGAGTATGTAGCTTCGACAGTAAGAATGGGGCTCCACAAGAATTTAATGATGCTAGAGAGTCACACATATAGAATGATAAATTTGCATCCTAAAGCCATCTTGAATTTAGGTTTTCACAATAGCATAATAGAGTCTCCTGTGTGCGACTAATCAAACTAGCATTTTTTTCTGATTACAATGTAAAAAAAAAAAAAAGATCAAACTCAAGATAATCAAAAGAATGACTCAATGTTCCATGCCTCTAAACAATGCTGAAGAACCCATAGATTCCACGGATCCCCTTGCGATAACAAGAAATAAAGTGAGTACTCAGTAGGTGCTCAAATTTAAAGTTGGTACACTTGGTCATTAGTGAGGATTCTCAAAAAAGACGTATTCATATGCAAAATCCATTTTTCCTCCTCGATATTTGAATCTCTCTCTCTCTCTCTCTCTCTAGTTGATGGGTCGAAATTTGACATGTTGCAATTGGATTGTACTGTAAGTAGAGGTTAGATGTAAAGCTTTTGCAACTGAAGAGAAGTTAGTGAGAAAGGGAGAGTAATATGGAACGTTGAGTTTTATTTAGTCCATAACATCTATTTCCTTGATGTACAAGGAAGTACAAATTATGATGATATTATTGCCTCTTTTTTGTAGAGGATGGTGAAATAGATTTTAAATTTAACCTTGCACTCAAGAAATGCAGATCAACGAGCTGGGGTCCTCTCCGTGCCTCACTAAGCGAACGACAACATTCGGGAGGTCACAGGTTGTGTATAGGATTCGATCCTCCAGGCACCAACCTCAGCGAACGACCGCCTAAAGTTGTCTTCCTATGAAACTGCTCCTGCTTCGTAAGATCATACCCTCTTTTTTGAGCAAGTATAAGGATTTCATTTTCTGCATTTTCCTTCTGAAAACTCATGGGAAATGTGCACAAGACAATCAGGAGGAACACTAATACTTTTGCTGGTGTAGGTTAATGGTCCATTTTGTAAGCATCATCTGTGGCAAACCCAGAATCCATCCATTTATCTTGATTGAACAACCGTTGATCTTCTTTCAGTCGAGGCCATTCCAAGAGCAATTTTCTTACTGAGATCGGGTCTCTGTCCCGATTATTTTTGCTCTTCTTCCCCAAGGCAGCATCTTTAGCCTCCAGCCTTCTCTCCCTCTCCCTCTCCCTCTCCTGCTCTCGGTGTCAATCCTCACCCCTCTCTGCCACTCACCCTTTGGAGCATCTCTTACCTGATAATTCGTATGATCACCATTAAGTCTGTTTCCATACGAATAGATCGGTGCAATAACACCACTAGTTCTCTCAAATCTTGCCTTCCGGGCCCTGAAAAAAAAAACAAAAAAGCCCACCCGAATTCTATCTTATCTTAGTTCCTAAAACCAGAAAAAGAATCGGTGTAAAATGGACGGAATGCCGGCAGATCTTTGTCTCAAAATTTTCTGTTGGTTGGATAATCAGAATCTTGCAACTGCTCAATTGGGTCAGTAGTAATTAACTTGGGTCTATTTTTATTTTTCAATTCTGGTCGTCAATATGAATTCATGTGGACTCCTGATATCTGAATTGGGTTTGTGGAATTGTCGTCAAATTGTTTGATTTTTTGCTTGAACGAATCTTTTATTTTTATCTTTAATGAGGTTCTTAAAATTTGAAGGTGGATACTTTTCTTTTATGTAGATTGATCTTTTGTCATTTGAATCTTAGCAGATCAAACACCTGAATCTTTTCAGTCTATATGTATACAATTTTTGAAAATCTGTTGCCTTCGATCGTGAATGATTTGAATTTGAAGAGATTACTGATTTCAAATCCAGCAGGCTTATACAAATTCTTGTATTTCGATCCGAATTTAACTAGTGATTACATGACAATAAAGTTACATTAGGGGTCGTTGAGATTTGAGTTGTTAGGCATCATACTTCTTCAAGTTGTTCTATAAACTCCGAGTAATTCATTGAATATAATCACGATTCTATGTAATGATATAAATAGCACTAGCTACTGTATCGACTTGTCCTCTTTCAAATTTTCAATGCACTATTGTATAACAATAAGTCTATTTTGGTTGAAGTGTGCAAGAAATGGAGTGTGTTGGCCTCAGACAATGCGTTATGGTCTAATATCTTCAAAGAAAGATAGGGGGTCGATAATGCCACATTCTATGCCCCGGTGCATCCAAAGTTGTGGAAAGATGTCTACGTTGTTCAAGACCGATGTGATCGAGTTGGATTGTGAGTTTCATATTATATATTCTGAGAATTTCTTTTAGTTTGTGATTAGCTATATGTTATGATTTCCACCAGCCTTTTCACATTTAATGCGTGGAATGCATTTAGTTTATAAGATGTATAGTTCATGATAGATTTAAATGTTTTCTTGTTCATAAGAATATAATGTTAGGTCATGGCAGACTTAAATGTTTTCTAAGGCCAGTATTTACGGAAAGACTAACTGCTATCTTTTTCCTTTTTCGGCTGAAATGTTTTGATATAGTTCTTGATAGCTTTTGATCTTTGGTTTGTGCATTCATGTGCTATTAATTAGTATTTATCAGTATTCATGACGTTGTTCGATGAAATAAAGCAAAGCAATGACAATTGTAAAAAAAGTATTACATTTTGAATATTATCTTTATTGTTTAAAATTATTTTTTACGGATACTAGGTGGCTTCAAGGGATTTACGGGCATCTCCACAATATGAATAATTCTCTCCTTACCCCTGACCTCTTGATAAACTTGGAACGAGACTAAGTTCACATTCAAAATCTTCTGAAGTGCTGCCTTAGTCTCTCGTGTTGTCTCATTAATCAATGTCATCATCCTTAACTCAGGCTGGAACCAGATCCTGATATCGGTTATATACGATCTTTTAATATTGAAATCTTGTGTTTATTTCCATCAAATTAAAGGGGTTATTGAGTGGGTATTGGCTCAAAGACGTTTGGTGCTTTGAATTCTCATTTCTACTGCATATTTTTCAATTAGATCTTAGATAGCATGATTGGAGGTATGCAGTTTATGTCTTACATGTGGTATCAGAGCCACCTTCATGCTTGGTTATTCAGATTTTAAAGTCGTATGCATTGATAAGTTGCATATTTTGTTCACGGTTCAATATACGTTCAAGGAATATTTATGTTATGGTGGTCTTTATTTATTTACTGCATTGGAATAAATTTAACTGCAGAGATAAACAATTAATAATATTAATTACTGCCGATGCAGAAACCATATTCCTATTTTCTAAGCATAAAAATTTAGTGCTCGATTTAGTAACTAATCATTGCTTTGAATATAGCACTTAAATTATGCTTTGCTTTGGAGCCTGTATCTATGACAGGTTTATAGCATGTTAATAAGGTCTCTTTGAGTTTTGTACACATGCAAATAGTTTTATGGGAATACTAAAGTGACTGACCGAATTAATGATTTACTTGTATTATTAAACCTGCAATTCTGCACTATTAAATCACTTCTGCAATATTTTCCACCATGATTTCACCAGATTTATTCTGTTGTATAATTATTTAAATTTTAGTTCCATGATTAAAAGTAACTCCATAACCTGGTTGGAATTGTTTTGCATTAAGTGTATGTGGTTGTAACATTCATAGGTCTTTCAGAATAAATTTTTGACTTTTTGGCCATTATTGTGCAATTTGAATTAGGCTGTTTTTCCTATTACGAATTGGTATGCACTATGATGCACCGACACGAACACGTGTGTTCGACACGATACGTGTTGGATACGTCGACACGCGATTTTTAAAAAAAGTACAAACACGACACATCATCGACACGTTGATTAAATTCTTAAAAATTCTTCATTTATATAACATAAATTTAATTTTATACTTGTTATTAATTTTTCTTTTTGAAATCTTTTAAACATGAGTCCTTATTTGTTGCTAATAATTTTGAATTAACAATATATATATTTCTAATATAAAAAGAAAAATGATTACGGTAGAGTGTCTGAAAAGTATCGATATCGACTCGTGTCCGACACGTGTCCGACACGGACACACTACCATAATTGAAGTGTTCGTGCTACAGAGGGTAGGCATATAAAGCTTTGGTGTAGTTTCCTAGTTCCATTTTGTTGAATATATGCTGATCTTCCAATCCAGGTATATTGATTCCTTTCGAAAGAAAGAACTTAAGTACAACTGGAAATACACCAACCTAAGAACAACTGAGGACAACGTAGAAAAAAAATCCTCACTCGATGCAGAACCTATTACGACTCAAAATATGCAAAATCAAAATGAGATAGTAGGTATGAGGATATTCTCAAGAATAAGGAAATCAAATATTTCTTGCAATTATGTGTATATCTTCAAGACTCCAATACATGTGTTGGACTTGACAATGATCCTAGCTCAATTTTCACAAGCCCTTGAAGGAGAAAACTCAAGTTTTTGATGTGATGCCATGAAAGAAGAGATGGAATCTATGGCTAAAAATCAAGTTTGGGATCTTGTTGAATTGTGAGATGGATATACAGCCGTTGGTTGTAAATGGGTCTATAAAACCAAAAGAAATGCATCTGGCACTTTAGAACAATATAAACAATATAAGGTCAGACTTGTAGTCAAGGATTTCACTCAAAAAGAAGGCATCGATTACCATGAAACATTTTCTCCAATTTTCTAACAAAGATTTGTTTAGTCATTGTTTGACCCCGATTCTAGAGAATTTATAAATTTTGAAATAGTGATTGACGAGAGAATGTGTGGTTGAAAAATAATGAATTTTTTAAAATTTGTGTGTAATATTATTTTATTTAGAGAATATGTGGTTAAAATTAAGAAAAGAGAAGAATTTTAATGGGGGTCAAACAAGGGATTAGAATTATAATGACTTTAGTAGCTTATTTTGATCTGGAGTTGCATCAAATGGATGTGAAAACAACATTCTTGAATGGGGATCTTAAAGAAGAAATATACATGAAACAGCCCGAAGGATTTACCAGTGATAAAGGTAGTCACATGGTTTGCAAATTAAGAAAATCTATATATGTACTAAAACATGCTTCCCGTCAGTAGTATTTGAAGTTTCACAATATTGTTACTTCATATGGTTTTACAGAAAATACCATTTTACAGAAAATACCATTGACCAATGCATATATATCTTAAAATTAGTGGGAGCAAATACATTTTTCTAGTCCTATATGTAAATAACATTTTACTTGCAAGCAGTGATTTGGGTAAAGCCTCTTATGTCAATGACATAGAGATTCACAGGGACAAATCTAAAAGGTCATTAGGATTATCTCAAAAGGCCTACATTGAAAAGGTTTTAAAAATATTTAGGATGAATAATTGTGCATCAAGAATAGAACCCATTGTTAAATGTAATAAGTTTAGTTAGAATCAGTGTGCATTAAATGAACTAGAAAGGGAGCACATGTATTCTATACCTTTTGCTTTCGTTGTAGGCAGTTTGATCCATGCACAAGTTTGTACTAGACCAGACATTGCATTTGCAGTTGGTTTGTACTGGGCAAATATCAAAGTAATTCGAGTATAGAACAATGGAAAGCTACCAAGAAAGACTTCAAACTCACATACAAGTATTCTGACAATCTTAAATTTGTTTGATATACGAATTCAGATTTTGCTGGATGTGTAGACACAAGAAAGTCTACTTCAGGATACATTTTTCTTCTAACTAGAGGAGTTGTATCTTGGAGAAGTGGTAAGCAGACTATAATTGCATCGTCTACCATGTAGGCAGAATTCATTGGTTTCTATGAAGCTACGACACCGGCATTATGGATGACGGATTTCCTTAAAGGCTTAAGAGTTGTCGATAGTATAGAAAAGTCTTTAAAGATTTATAGCGATAATTCGGTTGTAATTTTCTTTTCGAGAAATAATAAAAGTTGAAGTTGAAGAAAACATATCGACATAAAGTATCTGGTTATTAGAGATGATATAAAGAATAATGAAGTGGTCATTGAGCATATCAATACAAATCTTATGATTATAGATCCTATGACTAAAGGCTTGTTGGCTGAAGCTTATAAAGCTCATGTTTAGAATATGGATTTGCGTGCTCCTTACGACTCTAATTTTTTTTGTTAAGATTGTTGTTTTTGTATTTGAAATAATGTTATTAGTGCACATAAAGTTTGTAATGGATATACATTGTGGTTGTTGACGTGTGTTTCACTCATCATATTGATACTACTTAATCTTGATATTTCATTTGATATTTGGAGTTTTAGAACGTTTAGATTTGTGTTTTGTGTTATTTATAGATTAGGTGAATTGGTGTGAATGATGCAAAAATCGGAGAAAAGAGTGTTGTAATCATGAATCAAGAAGTTAATTTTGATGTGGTAAAAGTCGATGATTGGAGGCTAAAGTGAAAGAAATAAGTGAATAACGACGAAAAATGTGAACCCAAAGTTTGAGAACTCATTTGTTACTATTCAATAGTTGATTCCAATATAAAAAAGCAATAATTGAAGTTTGATAGGAGTCATCCAGAAGCAATTAGAAGTCAAAACAAGTAAAATATGATCAAAATATTTTCACAAATCAATTCTCAACCGCACAAGTATATTTCAGATTTTTAGTTGGAGAATGAGACCCATTTTTTACATATTAAACGCTCGAAGTGGAAAAATCTATCTGAAGTCAAGTTGTAGCCCTTTGAGTTATTTTTCTAACGCATTTTGAATCACCTCAATCAGATATTGAGAGAAAAAGTTATGATAAAAATACTTAAGGATACACAATGCTAATTTTTTCACCTGAAAGTGGGCGCCACTCTGCTATTCCTGATTATCAATAGCATCATAACACCATAGCGCCACACTTGTGGCGTCGGGGAGCCATCAAGCAAGAAACAGTTTTTGAATATTTTGGTCTCTTTTTAAGTCACAATCCAACCATAACTCTTCGAAGACTTCATGATGATATAAATGTAACCCTAAAAACCACTTTTCAACTACAATTTATTGAGTCAAGAGCAACCGTTTGAGGGGACAAGATTCAAGAAATTAAGTAGGCAAAAATAACTTGGCGAAGAAGATTGATTCAACTATCAAAAAAATAGTTTTATCTTTCTTCTCTTCATGCTATTCTTCATGAACTGTATAGATTTCATGTCTTATTCAACCACAACTTGAGGATATGAATTTATTTTATTTTTATTATTTCTATGAGATTTTCCTTTTCATTTATTTGTGTTATTGACTTAATGTTTTCAATTAATTGGTCATTAATTAAATGATTTGATGCTTTAGATTTCAGCACTCAAGAGAGGGAGATTTAAGCATGATCATAAAATAACACAGCCTAAATTTTGTATATTTCAAGAAAAAATATAAAATCTTTGAAGCGTACTCCATACAAGAATCACGAACTTGAATTTCTATATTTTAATTTGGAATAGAGATAATGGAATAGAAATATAGGAATAATTTTTACTCGGCACTCGAAAGAGGAGGTAGAATTAAATTAGGGTTTTTGTTTATAAACTTGAGAAAATTGATTAGAAATAATTATATAATTGAGAATCATGTTTGATAGCTAGGTGAAATCATGATCTTGGGCTTCGTCATCTTGATTATTCTTCAATATTGCATTTGTTTGTTGAATTCGTCACCACATTCATCACGTTAACTTAGTTAAAACAATTGATTCCAAATTTCATTCATCTAGATAAAATAAAGACTACACAATAATTATACTTAGTATAAAATTAAATTACGGCCCCTATGGTTTTGACATATTAACTCCATTTTTATATTACAAAATTTGGCACCGTACATTTGCGGTATAATTTACGTTGTATAAAACGTGTGACAAGTTTTTTGTGTTGTTACCAGGGATTGTTTTACTTGATTTTTACTAATATTATTACTAACTGGCTTTTGTTTTAAATGAGATTTCTTTATTTTGTTAATCTTGACTACCCACCTCATCTTTCTTTTGTTTGGTGTTTTTTCAAGCACTATTCAGTTGTATATGCATGATTGTAACAATGGCAAGGGAGTAAAACAATTGCAATAAGTAATCTCGGCATGGGTGATAATGATATGCTTGTAGAAGATATATATTGTGAGCTTTGTTTTGAGATGCATTATACTGGACACTATTTGTATACATGTACTAACTCCCGTAGGTTAAAGCTTATGTGGTTTATAAAATATTGAAGATGTCGACAACAATCAATTGAAAATTTTGATGAAAACTACGAGCTTGCGGGAGATTATGTATCTGTCAATTAGAAGAAGACATCATAACTATAGGAGATGGTCATCATCTGTTAAACGAGAAAGTACTTGCAAAATATTATAATTAACTTGCCAGGTTGGATGATAGCAACATGTGTGTGGAAGATGGGAGATACTGGTTTGAATTTAAAAGGTGTTGGATATAATCAACTGGAAAAAGTTGAAAGGGAAAAACGATAATTGCCTATAGATTTGGACTGGGAATCGACTATTCTACCTAAAGAAATATCAACTATTGAAGAAGAGCATAAAAATGATGACAAATTAATAACAACGAAACCAAATGAAGTAGCAATTAATGAAGATGAAATTAACACACGTTCTTTCGACTTCGTCGATTGTCCAATAGAATTTGTAATTAAACCCAATGAGGGGAAAGAAGTCTATATAGTTGATTTTGAAACGTATGGAATAGGCAAGTCTTATTATCTTGAAGGATGCAATGTTAGAATTTGAAGAATCAACGAAGACTGGAGCAAAGTCAAAAGAAGCAAAATGAGCAAGGTATCAAAAGCTTTTTTCAAAATTCCATGATGTAGATTGCCAAAGTCAAGCTAATGACTATAAACAAGTGCTTATTGGGAGAAAACCCAAACTTTCTATCTCTCTATCTCTTATCTTTAGATATCAGTTTATATTGTTTAATAAGTTTGATTTGCTTGTAGGGTGAATCTCAAGTTTGGGGGAGCAGCTATATCATCATCCATCAATCCACTATCACATCACCAAGACACCAATAGAAATAAAGACAGCTAATATTTTCACCCAATGAAGTCATCCTCCTTTTTCTTTAATTTCACATTGGGGATAGTATTCAGTTTAAGTTTGGGGATGAAATATTAATTGCCTTATTGCTCAGTTGTTATTTTTTTAAATTGTTTTATGTGATTGTAAAAAAAATTGCATGCTTGTATGAGTTAGAGAACATTGTTGGCGTTGATGTATATCCTTGAGAACATGTGTTGGTTTATGAATTATAATGGAATTATGTGTAGTGGTTAAATTTTTTCTCATTCATGTAAAACATGAAATTATGTATGCACATGAGTTGGTTGTAGCATTGCACACGAATAGGCTAATTCATACTGATAGGTTGAAATAGAGAACTTAGATGTTCAATCCCATAACCTATGATTCACTACATTCTTAACCTTATATAGTATAATTTGAGGTGTTCGATGCGGGGAGATGATTTAAACTTGTTGTGATTCCATGTATGTTGGGAAAAATTATTGGTGTGGAGTGTCTTTAACTTTCAAGTATGAACTAGGTCATGACCATGTGCTAGGGATCTTACTCCTTTTAATTCTACTTTTCTTGTAAAGAAAAAGAGTATGGCACTTTTTAATTCTATGCCTCATGCCGGCACCTTTTTGACTCAAGTCAATAAGTCCGTTGGGGTATCTCGAAACCCGGTACCCTTTGGCCTTTAAAGCTGGGGAGTTATCAACTAAAACTTATCAAATGGATCAAGAAAAAAAATGTGAGGTTGATCTTGAGCTAAAAATATCAAAGTAGGCAAGTAATTGTGCAATTGTGAAATAATTATAGAGGCTTAGATAATTAGTAGGTTTGAACCACTTGGCATAAGCTTGATTGTCGAAGCACTCATAAATTGGTAGAATCATCACATGCATAAATTGTTGACATTGTCGGGTAGACTAAACCAAATTTGAGTGGTGTAAGAAATTATTATTGGACTAGACTTTAGAATACATCATTGGGAAGAGAATAAAAAGAAAAAAAGTATAGGTGTGTGAATCCCATGAGTGAGAAAGAATATATTTGACTTTTAAGATTGAGAATTGGATCAACTTATGAATGTACGATGTTGCACTTAATTATTCACACAAACACCCGTTTTGCATTAAATAGGTGAGAATCTAACTTTTGCATTATAGTTTTGAAGTATTTCATGAATTTGATATCATGTTTTCAATCCTAAACCATAAAGGCAAGAGATCTAACTAAACTTCATTTATCTAAATTATTTTGTGTAGTTTTGTTTGTGTGTTTCATTAGTTCTTTTCCTTTTCTTGCATGTTTGCTCGAGAACTATCAAAATATTAAGTTTAGGGTCATTCCATGAGTGTGTTTCACTCATTATATTGATGCTATTTAATATTGATGATTCATTTGATTCTTAGAGTCTTAGTGTTCACGAAAATCTATTTCGAATTAAAACAACCATAAGTGTACTGTTCATTAACAAGTAATAAAGTGGACTTTTTGAGTCCGAGTATCATCTCACGAATATTGATTAATTCAATTCTTATTACCTTAGCCTTAACCGAAACTAGAATAAAGTGATGTTTTGTCGTGATGAAATTATAACTAAAACAATGCTAAGTATGTAGGTAAAAATGATTTAACTAAATTAAATGCAAATGGCATTAAATGTCAGTTGGAGTGTTTGAATTTACGATGAATGTACTATGATCACGAATCCCTATGTAATAATTCTTTTTAAACTCAATTCTACACTTTGAAAATACGATGAAATATTAACAAATCAATGTTCCTAAATTATTCAACACTCTCTCACGAGTAATGTCAAACATATTCTCATATATGACACGACTATAATCTCTACGACGGATACGAACATATAAGAATGCATGAATTTTTATGAACACTTAAAGATTCACATAAGGTATAGCGGTATATTTCTATCCCCTATGACAATTTATATATGTCGAACATATTTCCTTTCTTTTGAATGCATGAAATAAGTCACCACACTCTCACAATTATATACACAATAATTATGGAGAAAATAAGATCATATAAATCATTCAAATATCCAAAATGTGCTTTTATTGTCAAGAATGTAAAACTAAGAAATAAAAATCATATTACATAGTTCATCATTCTCCTAGCACAAATAAATCTAGCCTAGCAAGTTATGAAAAAGAAAACACAAGGAATATTGAAGAATCGATATCACACAATATGATTCTTGAATTTATTCTCGTGTTCTTGGCTTCAATTTTCATGTTCTTCTCATGTTCTCTACTCCAAAAGCTCTTCAAAATATGTTGTAATGTGTGGTCCTTACTTCTGAACAGCCCTAGGGTTTAAAAGGGTGCCCTGAGATTTGTTTTCGTAAGAGTTGTATCAAATTAGGAAACCAGAAAATTTTTCTTGATTTGGCCCGGGTAGGTGTCCAATAGAAAATAGGGCGGCCAATGGCCCATGTTAATGGGGTAGAGGGTCGGGCGGCCGTCCAACCAATATAACCGGGCAGCTGCCCACTTATAAAACTTTCGCAAATTTTCTTTTCAGCCATTTTCTTCGTTCTTTCGTCCATCTTGGTTCTCCACATCAAATTATTTTAATTTTAGTGCTTCAACTTTTACTTAAATGCATATTTGCCCCCAAAATTCCATCAATTGGCCATTTATCCTTCTTTCTTTTTCAATTGCTTATAAATGGGTCCAAAACTAAAATAAGATAAAATTAACAAAAGTTAAGTAAAATGCAATAATAAAACGACAAAAAAGCTTAGTAATATGGCCTCGAATAAGTTCACAAAAATGCACTTATCACTTAGAATGTTTTTATTTTTGTTTTTGGGTTATTTTATAGATTAGATGAATTGGTGTGAATAATGCAAAACATAGATAAAAGAGTGTTGTAAGCATGAATCCAGAAGTTGATGTTGATGTGGTGAAATTCGATGATTGGGGGTTAAATTGAAAGAAAGAAGTGAATAATGATTAAAAATGATAAAATTCAAAGTTTGAGGAATCAATTGCAACTTTTCAATAGCTGATTTGGACCACAAAACAATAATTGAAAATTAGAAGGAGTCATTCGGATGCAATTAGAAGTTAGAAATGAGTGAAATATGATCAAGATGTTTTCACAAATCAATTATCAACTGCACAAATATGTTCCATATTTTTAGCCAGAGATTTAGACCCATTTTTGACATAGTAAACTTTTGAATCGGAGAAAGTTATATAAGTAAAGTTGTATCCATTTGAGTTATCTTTCCAATGCATTTTAAATCATCTCAATCGGAAATCGAAAAAGTTAGGATAAAAATATTGAATGATGCGCAATACTATTTTTCCACCAGAAAGTAGGCACCACAGTGCCAGTATTACTGAATATCAACAGCATCGCAGCCACGCTTGTGGCACCGAGAAGCTGTCGGCCAAGAAAAAGGTTTTGAATATTTTGATCTTTTTTTAAATCTCAATCCAAACCTAACTCTTCGAAAACTTCATGATGATATAAATGCAACCCTAAAGACCACTTTTCGACTACAATTAATCAAGTCAAGAGCAACAATTCAATGAGACAAGATTCAATAAATCAAAAAGGTAAAGGCAATTTGGCGAAGAAGATTGATTCAAGCATTAAAAAAATAGTTTTATCTTTCTTCTCTTCATGTTATTCTTTATGAGTTGAATAGATTTCATGTCTCATATCATGTAGAAAAACAAAATTTAGGGTTTGATTAGACAAAACTTGAGGATGTGATTTTATTTTATTTTAGTTATTTTTATGAAATTTTCCTTTCATGTTTAATGCTTTCAATTAATTTGTCACTAATTGAATGATTTGATAGTTTAGATTTCGGCACTCGAGATAGGGAAATTCACGCGTGATCATAGAATAACACAACATAAACTTTATATGTTCTAAGAGAAAGTATAAAAGCTTTCAAGCGTACTCCACACAAGAACCAAGATCTTGATGGTTTCTATATTTTAATTCGGAATAGAGGTATATAGGAATGATTTTTACTCGGCACTCGAGAGAGGAAGTAAAATTAAATTAGGGTTCTTACTTATAAACTTTGGAAAATTGATTACAACTAATTATATAATTGAGAATCATATTTGATAGGTGAAATCATAACCTTTGGCTCTCTCATCTTCATTATTCTTCTAAATTGCATTTGTTTGTTAAATTCGTCACCACGTTCATCTCGTTAACTTAGTTAAAACAATCGATTCCAAATTTCATTCATCTAGATAAAATAGAGGCTATATAATTATTGTACTTGGTATAAAATTAAATTACAATCCCTATGGGTTCGACATCCTAACTCCATTATTATATTACAAAACTTGACATCGTAAACTTGTTGTTTAATTTATGTTGTATGAAACGTGTGACGGTTATTAAAGTTTGGACCATGAATGACTTATAGGAAGTTCAATCATAAAGTAAAGTACTCTTTAGAAGTGATCATATTTTTAATATAAGGAAAAAAATGTTTGATTATTAGAACATGACCGACATGATTCAAGTATTGTGAGTTTCTATTTGAGTAGGTTATCGGCAGTTCAGCATATG
>CAIGRQ010340695.1:0-12305 GCA_903798375.1 Fraxinus sp. D2006-0159 | reverse complement strand
AATGCACGCATCTTAACCTGCCATAGTGAAACTCTAGTGCCCCGATCCAAAAGCGAAATGTCATACTTCATGGAAGCCATCGCGAACAAAAACTTCGAACAAATCAAACATTGCGCTCTGCAGAATTGCTGAACCTTGACTCTGATACCACTTGTTGTGACGCCAATCACTGGATTGAGATGTTGAAGTTATATAGCAAAACAATAAAGTATTTGATTAAGAATAAAAGAAGATAAGAATATAATAGAGGAATTACGAGATTTTATTGACTAAAGAATAATGGAGAAGACAGAAAATTACAATGGATCCTATAATTCTAGTAATATATTTTCTCACACCTTAAAATTGTATAGAAGAGCCTAATATTTATAGGAAACGTGTAGGGGACATCTAAACCCTCCTAGTAGAAGTAGGATACCTCCTAGTAGAAGTAGGATACCAAAAAATCAAGTCCAAAACAAATTCTAACTCCCAAAGGGTTTCCAAAATAGGACTTCAACTTGACATATGACTCCAATAACATTTCAAATTGAATTCTTTCAAATTGAATTCTTCTTGACGTTCACTTCAATCAGAATTTTTCAATTACTTCAAACACTTCAAAAAAGGTCAGGTCACACCCAAATTCCAACAGAACAACTCCCCAACCTATGGAGGCAGCCATGGCATCGACACTCACATTTTATTTAGGTGCCGTTGTACCATTACTTGCAGCTGCATTTATAGCAGACCATAAGGTGAGGGTGGGAGTGGTGGCGGCAGCTGTGATGGTTAAGATTTGAGGTTCCATCTTAAAACGTCAACCTTATTAAAAGGAGTGACCCAAACTCTTATAAATTGGTTTATGTTTTCATCTTTATTCGATGTGAGATTTTATCCCTTAACATGCCCCAGTAAGATGGTAGCTCATTTGAGCAGACCAATCTTGAAATTCGTGTGCTCAATTTTCTTGAGTGTTAATCGGATCGAAACGCTCTTTGGAGCTTAATGGGTTCTAATACCATGTTAAGACCTGGGTTCCATCTTAAAAGGCGTTAAGATTTGAGGTTCCATTTTAAAAGGTCAACCTTGTTAAGAAAAGTAACATAAACATTTATAAATTGATCTATATTTCATCTTTATTCGATGTGAAACTTTATCCCTTAACATATAGAATGTGACAATCCAATAGAATTGTTGAATAAAAGAATAGTTGAGAGTTCAACATAACGTACCAAAAAAAAAATGTTTCAACCTTTTAAGTGGAGAGTTAGTCGATGTGATATTTTATTTTATTTAATCACTTCATCAAAACTTAGAAATTCATGACAAAAATTTAAATCGATCTTGTACTTGATTTATTATTTGGTTCTAATATTATTGATTTTAGGGTCAAATGTCGACCAAGGAAATTTTTTAAAATAAAATCCAGAAGGGAATTGAAAGAAAAAATTAAAAAAATTATCATGTTCTTTACCACAACTCAACATCTAAAGTCAATATATGTAAAGAACATAAATATATTTATTAATTTTCGTTTAGCAAATTTATAAATACTAGTCATAGTTGAATGTGCATCGCACATTATTTTGAAATACTTTATAGGTATTACGAAAATAATTTTTGAAGATATGAGAATATAAGGGGTAATTAACACATAATGTCCTCACTGATGACCCAAGAATACTAACCAAGAGATGGGTGAATTGATTTTTGAAACTTTTTTGAATAATTAATCTAAATTCAAGCAAGTAAAGATTAAATAGATTAATTCAAATAATAAGCTCAAATATAATAACGATAAGTAAAAGGGAGAGATGATGTAAACGATGTAATTGTGGAGGTTCGATACAAAGCAATGATCTACATCTTCCGTTACCAAGCTCTTCAATACGAGAAAGACTTTTTCATTATGTTGATTGACTTATGGTGCAATCCAACCCTTTACAACGCTTCCGATGACTTACAAATAAGGAGCACCGATCCTTATAGAATGTTGAGCTTTAAGGGACCTCAACACGACCCACTATTGAGTTTTAACGAGACCTCAATATGGCTCATACAGCGCTAGAGAGGCTATATCGGGATTTTATGATCTAGTCCATTCTATTCAAATCTTTATCGCTACCGATAAATAATCCACAAAATGTAGATTGTTCAGATCAATTAAGGTGTCATAGACAAAAGAGGGTTCAACACCTTCTCTGATTTGATTGACCACTTCCTGCCCAAATTCCTTCCAGGTATGTGAATTAGAGAGGATGTCCTTGCTCAAAAAGATAAAGTGGGTTGTTAGAACTTGGCCCACTATATCTTCAAGCACTTCCCTGGAAATCCCATCCCCGATTCCAGTTGGGGAATGTCCTTTGGTTTTAAGTAGTCTGGTAAAGTATGCTCTTGGGAAGATGGTTCAAAAGAAGATGCTTCTGATGTCATATAATCGAAACAATAAAATAAATAAGGAGCACTGATCCTTATAAAGTGTTGAACTTTAATGGATTTAAATACGACCCACATTTTATCAAAGTGATTTTACAATGAAATACCTCTCTTAATAAATATACAAATAAGTTAAGTACTAAGAGAGGTTTAACACTTCAATGAATAGTAATAAATGATAGCTCAAGTGTTATATAAAAAACTTTGATGAATATGATAGTAAAAAATTAGATTCAATCACTCAAAGCGTTTCAATGAAAAAATGAAGAAATAAATATAATATATGTTCAAAAATCTTCTCAAGAAATATATTTCTTTTAATGGATGATTATAATAAATTAAGTACTAAAAGAGAAATGAGAAACTTTGATGAATAAGATAATTTTACAAGTTTAGTTCAATCAATCAAAGTCTCAATATGAAAAAGAAGAAAAATTTATGCAATGTAAGTGCAAAAATCTTCTTCAAAAATATCTCTCTTTCAATGAATAATTTGTGATAAATTAAGTACTAAGAGAGAAATTAAAAACTTCGATAAATATGATGATTTTTCAAGTTAATTCAATCAATCCAAAAGTTTTCAAAATAAATATTTGAATAATTTTAAAAATGTAAGTTCAAAGAGTTTTACTCAAATAATTCTCAATTTTATGCTTTTCAATAATGCAATTTGAATTTAAGAAATATGGGCATTTATGGAGTTCAAACTATCAAAAAAATCTGGGAGTTCGGATGGCTGCATCTTGTCCTGATGACCAACATAGCCGTTTGTACAGAAAAATCAGAGGTCAGAACGATCAAATTTTGGATGTTGGAAATTTTTGATCGACTGCCTTTCCCGGCCGGTCGACCGTCAGGCAGTTTGACATTTTCCACGTTTTGCCTCCGTTTATTCCCATTTGAAGGTTTTGAAAAGTATAGACTTTTGGAGAGTATTTTAACTAACATTTCAAGATAAAAAGTGTTTTACAAGTCCCAATATCATTTTTACATTTGATCAAATCATTGTATACGAATGACTTTTAATGCACAAAATTGTTTTAATGTATGCATGGGTTTTGAGCTTAAGTATTCATTGTCATTTATCAAAATGTTAGTACATTTACATTTTAGCTAAGAGATCAAGTATATGATCTTACTCCGAAATTTGGCTCTTAAGATCTTGAATGGGACTTCGATCTTGACCTTCTTCATGATCCTAATTTGATAGTCTTGATTTTGATCTTTTAAATTCTCGTCTCGAATAATTTAACTTGAATGTTTGACTATTACTTTAATCTTCATTTCGAGTCCAATTTATAATGTGTTGATTTTGACAATGCTTGATTGATTTTTACATTGAACTGCCATCGCTCAAAATATATTGTTAGAAATAATATTAATCTTGTTTATTGTGATTAAAATATTAAGGATGAAATCAATCATAGGTCAACACTAACCTTTCATTGGAGTGAATTGTCCAAATAATCACTGAACTTTACACCATGCTTCTAAGAGGTCACTGAACTTTCAAAATCACTCAAATCATCACTGAACTTTGCAAAAGGCTTCTACAAGGTCACTGAACTTTAAAAATCACCTCATTCATCACTGAATTTTGCTAAAGATTTCCCAGGGGTCACTAATTCAGTGATCTCCTAGGAAACCTTTTGTAAAGTTTAGTGATACCGTAGAAACATTTTGCAAAGTTTAGTAACGAATGTGGTGATTTTTAAAGTTCAGTGACCCTTTGGAAGCATAGCTTAAAGTTCAGTGCCTATCGGGCAATTCACCCCCTTTCATTATTATTGTGGAAAACATCTATACCTTTCATTTTTTTGACATTTTCACCCTTATTTTCACATTTCATTGCGCAAATGTCATTTTCATCTATTTTCTCAATTAAAAATTGTGAAATGACGAATATACTCTTCTCTTTAAATTAAATAAAAAGAAAAAGAAAAAATTAATTGCAACCAAAGTCCCATTTTTTTTAAAAGTACAAATGAGTCTCAAATAAATTATTAAAAGAATAATTAGTACATAGTGTCCATATCTTTCACCGTTATTGCGAAAAATGTCCATAACTTTTTTTTTTTTTTTGTATTTTCACCATTAATTACACATTTGATTGCGCAAATCACCATTTCTATCCATTTTCATCATATTTCTCAATAAATAATTGTGAAATAATGAATATACCCTCCTATTTAAAAAAAATTAGAAATGATGGTTTGCGCAATCAAATGTATAATTAAGAGTGAAAATGTAAAAAAAAAAATGGACATTTTTTTTTTCAATAATAGTGAAAGGTAGAGACATTATGTGCTAATTACCCTTTTAATAATTTATTTGAGACTCATTTGCGCTTTTAAAAAAAATTGGGGTTATGATTGCAATTATTTTGTTCTTTTTCCTTTTGTTTTATTTAAAAGGAAGCGTATATTTGCCATTTCATAATGGATGAAAATAATCTTTTGCGTAATGAAATGTGAAAATATGGGTGAAAATGCCAAAAAATGAAAGGTAATGACATTTTTCACAATAACGGTAAAAGATATGAACGTTATATGCTAATTACCCTGAAAAATAATTAATACGAATTGTTTATGTGGAATATATTTTTTGATTCAAATGAAATAAAAATAAGTTTGTGAAAACAATTTAAATAGTTGAAGAAGTCACTTAAAATCGTCTTTCCATTTACTTTTATTATTATAATTTTTAATTTTGACTAAACATCCAATGAATACCATCATTTCTTTATATTTGCTTAACGTGCATTAAATATATCAATTGAAATTATTTATTATAAATACGTATTATATCCCCCATTTACCTTCTATGTATCTTACATTTATTGAATAAATCAATTGGAAGAAAACTCTAAAAATATTTATCTTTTGCTCCAATTTTTTTTTAATGAATTTAATTTACTATCCAGTCAGGTGGAATGAATATGTTAAGATCAAACTAAATAATTGACTAAATAATTCATGATAATATGTTCAAATGATTAAATAAATCAAATACATATTGAAAAACAAAAATGTAATGAATATGTCGAATATGTTAAATCGTTCAAAAAATTATTCTCACTTGATATTATTATTAGTATTATTATCCAAATGATTAAATAAATAAAATACATATTGAACAACGAAAAGTAAGTTAATAAATGCATCAAATGTACATTTATTATAATTAAATAGTTGACAAAATAATTATAACTAAATAGTTGACAAAATAATTAATGATAATATTGTCAAATGATTAATAAATTAAATATATATTGAAAAATAAAAAGTAATGTATTATTGAAATAATTAAATACATATTGAAAAATAAAAAGTAAAGTATTATTAAAATAATTGAATTATAGTAATGATAAAATCGTCCAAAAAATGATTCTAACTTGATATGATATTAATATAGGAAAAATTGCAGCCACAGTACCAAATCTTTCACTTTTTTCAGACTTTGTTCAAACCTTTGATTTGTGTCATCCACGGTACGAAACCTTTTAAAATGTAGCAGCTGGAGTCCGAATGGATGAATTTAATCGTTAGTTGACCAAGAATAATAGATTTGACCAAATTTTAAAATGGCAAAATGGTAACTTTCTCTTTTTTTCATATAAAAAGGAACTAAAATAAAATAACTAAATCAAAAACCAAAAAACCCTATTATCTTCTCCAACCATCCCACCCCCACGCAACCTAACCCAACCCAAAACCAAAAACTGCCGGCACCACCACTAGAACACTGCCAACACCACCACTGCCTCATCCTCCCACCACCACAACCTTAGCTGTAATTTTTCCTAAATTATAGATGAATGGAAAAATTTGAAACACCATTTGTTTTCCTCAAAAAACAAGGGTCCAATTCCTAAATGGAATCTCGACACATCCACAAGCTGAGCAACAGTTCAAGTTTTGACTAACCTAATCAAGTTTTAACAGAGTATGGCAATTCCCTTCCACCAAGTCAATCAATGAACTATTAATGTACATCTAAGTCAGCTCCTGTTGGTTTTCCATAGATTGTCTCAGTATAAACTCCAAACAAATAGTAGGCCTCTTGTCAGGAAAACTCTCTTCTCCATAATTTTCAGAATAAGAGAGCCCATCCCTAATAGAGCCTATCCCGCATTGCCTCAATTGCGAGAGCAAATGTCTCCAAAAAAGAAACATGTTTTTTTATTAATGTAGTGGTATATAATTTANCTATCCCGCATTGCCTCAATTGCGAGAGCAAATGTCTCCAAAAAAGAAACATGTTTTTTTATTAATGTAGTGGTATATAATTTAGGGAAAATTGCAGCTGAGGTTGTGGTGGTGGGAGGAGGGACGGTGGAGGCAGGAGCATTCTTGAATCTGGGTGGAGGCCAGAGCGGAAGTCGGGGGAAGAGGAAGAGGGACCGCTAGAGCTGGGACGCGTTGTGGCAACGGAAGGATGAGGTCGGAGCGGCGGCGAGGACATGCTTAGGAGAAAGAGGCGGCGCCGACGCCGGCTGGTGGTGGTTGAAGCGATTTTATGATTGATACAAAAAATGGATGGTTTGAGGAAAAAGAAGACTCTTTTGTTTTTTGTTTTTTTTTTCTAATTATTCTATATTAAAATTGTAAACTTACCATTTTGTCATTTTAAAATTTGGTTAAATCTACTATTCTTGGTCAAATTTGGACTCCAACTGCTACATTTTGAAATGTTTGATACCGTGGGTGGCACAAATCAAAGTTTGGGCAAAGTCTGCAAAAAGTGAAAGATTTGATACCTTGACTGCAATTTTCCTATTAATATATTATAAAAGGTTGAACCCCAACCTTGAGGGCCCCCCACCAACCCTGCCCTGGACCATCGTGGATGAGGTAAATCGCAAGATGTGCCTTTCAGGAGCCAGGGTGGAGAGCTTATGGATAGGTCCGAGCTATTAACCCTATGGTAACTTCCGCTTGCAACAAAGTCAATTCCACCTTTGCGGAGAATCAAACTCTGCACACTACCGCGCTGAGCCCTAACCGCCCTCCCCTTTGCCACTGGAAGATTTGCCGTGGGGGCCCTATTAATATATTATAGATTATACGTAAAGAGGGATAATAGTAAATTCTCATGAATATCAGAATTATAAATTAATAATAAATATGAAAGTAAAGTTAAAATTAATATTTGAGGTAATGAAATATGAAATAACATTGGAATTTACTGATTTAAATCAATTAAGACAAATTATTAATTTCAATTAAATCCCCAAGGCTATGTTTGAGGCAAATGTTTTTGTGAAAAAAGAGTTTTGTAATAGTGAATTTTTGGTGAATGTCTGGAGAAAAAATTGAATTTACCAGTAAAATTATCGTACAAGAAAAATGTAAAATTGAAATGAATTTGAGGAAAAATAAATTTCGAAAGAATGGGGCTGAGGGGTAAATTTATTGATCAAATTAGTTTTGCTGAATGTTTAATTACCGTAAATGAAATTTATCCTCGAGGGTTTTGGGTTTTAGAAAGAGGAAGATTAATCTGTTACCACTCGCCGTCAGACACCGGACACGGGCCTTAACAGCGCCTTTGCTCACTCCGCGCGGCGCGCGCCACCACCTCCGCCCCTACTGTAGTTTCTCTTACGTCGTTGTATAGCCTGCGAAAGCATTCCTTTCTTGAAGTAGAATTCATTGTAGTCCAATATGTGGTATCTATGCGTGTTCTACCATAGACTAATAGAATATAGAAAACCCGAGTTCGAATCTCTTGCCGGACTCTTCGGTGCATTCGATGGCACGAACACAGGATCGCTGGAATGGAGGCTTCCGGAGGACCACCACCCTGATTCACCTTTCCATTTCGTCAATATTCCTTCTGAAGAAATTGCTCGAAACATCGCCGGTCGAAGTAAGCATTTTAGTTTATATATATGCCCGCATAAATACAGAGTTTTGACTTTATTGGTTGAATGAACTGGTAATGGAGCAGCTAGGATTTCTTGCACTTTTTGCAATTATAGTTTTTGCAATGCTTTTGAATCGAGTTAAGATGAAGTCCATAATAAAATCTGTTAGTTGTCGGTATTCTTGGCTGTTTCTTTTCATTTTAAGATATATTCTAGGGTAATTGCTTATGCTAATTTAATTTTTAAGTAAAAATGGATTACCATCGAACAAGTTGGTAAGTTAAAACACAAGCTCACAAGTGTTGATTCACTAGTGTAACCCAAGTTTATTGGGAATAATATAAGAATTAGCTTGTTGCAATTCATTCAACGTCTTTATTGTAATCATGCTTTTTGCTTAAATACTATGACATGTAGATTTTTGTCTAATCATGCTTTAATCCAGCATTTCGGCTTTTATCTTCATTCTGTGATATTTGATTAGAGTTTTGAGGATAAATCTCACGCCTTGGTCTCTTTGAGCGTGCAGGTATTCTTGTGAAGGGAATATATGAACTGTGGGGGGAAGGACAAACTTTTGAGGAATTGGAAGATGCTATCAAAAGTTATCCGGATGAACGGATGTTGCCATTCTTAACACCTGACAGTACTTTTAAGATTACTGTTGAAAGCTTTGGGAAGGTGGTCAGCTTTCAGGAGCAAAATAATCTCCTTCAGAAGCTAGCATTCATTCCTTTTAAGGTGTAATTGTGTTTCATTTCAAATTGGAATTTGGGGAACTTAAAAATACAGTAAATCAAAAAAGTTAAAATCTTCAAGGCTAGAGCTAAATTAGATAACTGTAAAAATGGAATGGCTTCAAGATGACCTGGACTATAAAACGTTGTTGAAGGAGACGTCATTATTTCGAAAGTTATATTCTTTTTATCTTTTGTCTTCATGAACTGGACAAAGTTACTGTGCTTCTCTGTTTTTTCCTGAATAAGTTTGTCGATGTCCATGTATGTCAGTTAGGTGACCTGAAGAGATTTGAACTTTTCTGTAGATCCTTTTGGATACTAATGTTATCAATTGTTGCTAACAAATAACTCAGTATCTTTTAGGGACGGGTGAATTTGAAAAAACCTGCACACAAGTTCGTTCTTATGGATAATGATGATTATGGATCTGAGAATGGGCTTCCTCCCATTGTGCATAGGAGGATCTTTTTTGGTCGGGAGATTGGCACTGCTAATAGGAAGATCTTGCAAACCTATCAATTAAAAAGCCGCAAATATCTTGGCCCAACAGCAATGGACGCAGAAATGGCTTTCTTAATGGCAAATCAAGCACAAGTCAGAACCGGGAAATTGGTCTATGACCCTTTTGTTGGCACTGGAAGCATTCTGATAGCGGCAGCTCATTTTGGAGCGATGACAATGGTTTGTGATGTTCTGCAAAATTTAGCATTATTTTTCATTCACTGTTTGCACAGCTTAAGATTATTGGATGATAATTATTTCAATTGATCATTGGCAAGTTATTGAAATTATCTGGTGAGAGTTTTTGGTGCGTCCGGTAAAATCATCATTTTAAAATGTTATTACATGAGCCAATGCTTGATTTACTTTCTAATAAGAAAGTTTGATTATTGATTATTTAAGGAATCACGGCGAACATGCCAGCGAATAACCAGTAATCAACTCAAAAAATTATGCCATGTTTATTTCTCAGATGTTTGTTTAATCAAATTAGTCACATCTGATTTAGTTCCAGTTTCACTAAAGTGAATATTTCAGGGTGCAGATATTGACATTCGGGTAGTGCGTGATGGCCGTGGTCCTGATTGTAATGTCTGGAGCAATTTCAAGCAGGTGATTTTTAGACTTCTTTGTCTTCATCTTTTTAAATTACTCTATTCATGGAACTATTTCTTTTAATATATCACTAACTTGTTATCATGTCATGTGAATATTTTCTTTATCCCTTGTCGTCAAATTTATAACAATCTCATAGTACTTTTTTATGTGAGTTGTCATTGAGCATATGAAGTGATCACTCCCAAAGAAAAATTTTATGTGCATGTTGAGTTTGCATTTGTCTGTCAGCTGTAAGCCTGAGTCATGCGTTTCTGCTGCTTCACAGTATGGATTGCCTATGCCATTATCATTGTTAAGGGCAGACAATAACCTTCCACCTTGGCGTTCTGGATTAAAAGAGGTAATTTGTCCACTTAAGTTGGTTATGCAATTTGTTTCCTCTTTTCATGTTGCTGCAGTACATTATTTTTGCATATTGTCTCCTTAACTTTCTGATATTACTGCTTGATTTCCAAGCATTTCCAAACAACATTCTATTAGTTTTGGTTATTACTTTTTACTTTTTTTTTAGGGTGTGGGGTGGTGGGGGTTATGAACCATCTACGTGATGTGCCAGAATGAAGGAGGAGAGTGTTCTGTTACAGATGGCACGAGTATTTTAGGCCAGTGTGTCCAACTATGTCAACAAGGCCAAGGTCTGAATAGAGTCTTAACAGTTGGCATCAGAGTCACTCTCGTTAACATGGATATAAGTACTTCGGACTACTTGTTTACTAACTTTAACAGGTCCAGGGGAATGAGTCGGATTTAACTTTCCATTAGCTGTGTTGTTCTACTCCTGCTATAGTTTTCCTTGTTTTTTTTAAAAAATAAATAATTGAACTTCTCTAGGGCTTCTCGCAGGTGTTCGATGCAATAATTTGTGATCCACCTTACGGTGTTCGTGCTGGAGGACGTAAATCTGGTGGCCGTAAGCTTTTGAAAGGTGTTATTGCTCCCTATACAGTTCCTGATGACAAGAGGACTGGCCACATACCATCTACTGCCGCTTACAGCTTAGTGGAGTGTGTGCATGATTTGCTTGACCTTGCTGCTAGGATGCTTATACCAGGGGGACGACTTGTCTACTTCTACCCTGTTCTAAGAGAGAATGAATTGGTAGATCCCAATTTCCCGGAGCACCCGTGTTTCAAATTGGTTGCTTCTTGTCAACAAATCCTTAGCTGCAGGTACAGCCGGGTGTTGCTAACCATGATCAAGATTGCACCGTACACCGAAGATATTGCAGTGGCAGCTAGGATCAAGCATTTGGAGTTTAAGGAAAACCATTTGAAGTGGTTAGAAGATGGTAACTTACATTCAGCAGTTTTTGAACCTGCTGATGTTCAGAATAATGGTTCAGGTGATGCAAAATTTAGTACAAAACCTAAATATAGGGGCAAATATGTTTAGGTTTTTGGCCTCAAGTGTTAGTGTATTAGTAGGATAAATGTCAATTTTCGGCGGGCTCTTTAAAATTGTTTACTACATTTGTGGTGTACCCACTTTGTACAAGTTTCTATCTCATAATACTATTTCATTCTTTGTAACTGTTGACCGACTTTGGGCTTTTTCTTTGATACGAATACATTCATTCAGGGGCGGATTTTGCACCCGGTGAGCTGGGACGGCCGCCTGTGCTGGGTCCGCTGGGAAAAAAAATTAAATAAGATTTATGAAATATATTATTGTATGAGTTTTATTGAAATATTGTATAGATCAATTGGGAGACAGGATGCCTTTCCATGTGAGATACTTGAGTTTGATTCCCTTCAACTGATCAACACTATTCTCTTTTTTTAATTTTTAAACACAGTAAATATTGACTAAATATTAATTAATAATTGTACAAATGTTCAACAAAAGGAAGTGTACTTCATATGGTAAAGGGGCCATTTTGTGCATTAGAGGTTTCAGGTTCAATTTTTTGCTTTTCTACTTTTTGTTTAATTTTTCATTATAATAAATAATGACTAAACAATTATGTTTTATTAGTTTTCGTTTTCGAAATAATTTCTTTAAAAAAATTATCTACTCAAATTATTACAATATATATCTAACTATATATAAAAGAGGTTGTTGCCTTTTTACTGTTCACAAGCCGAGCCTCGGCTCGGCTCGGCTAAGCCACTGGAGCCGATTTTTTTTTTTTTTTTTTTTTTGTTTGATTCAATATTTTA
>CAIGRQ010340625.1:0-13023 GCA_903798375.1 Fraxinus sp. D2006-0159 | reverse complement strand
AAAATTTTATTGGCCAATAAATTTTAAATAAAGTGGACATTTTTGTGTTTATGTGGAATTATTAATTGTTAACAAAGGTATTTTGGTTTAAATTCTTTAAAAATGGACATTTTTGCAAATGGACACAAAAAAGTGGACATTTTGTGAAATTTCCTCTTTACTTCATTATTCTCATAATTTACACAGTTTTTCAACAATGAATATGTTGCAATAATCTACATTTTGCTAAATAATTGTGTTTTGCATACTTTTAATTTTATGATATGGAGAGTCGGTTACTCACCTGACAGGATCAACACATCTCAATTTTCACTCCCGTCCATGTGCGCAAGGCTTCCACACACTAGACAAATCAATAAAAGCTAACCTTCTACGACAATTGGGAAGACAATTTCAACCACTCAACTAATCAACTTATATATTTGAATTTGAGATGAACGGAAGATATAATCCACAAGTGTGTTTATCTGCACTGTGTTGTAGAGAGAAAGTAACGAGATTTAGTAATAATACTCTTGAGAGTATAAATTGCAATGCTTTCAAATGATACAAAATTAGAGCTTTTATAGTAGAAGAAATGAATGGTTACTGTTGAATGAAAGATATGGGCCTCATCTTAAGGTCGAGACGTCTTATCCTGGGTCACTTCTACAATCCTTGGTTCATGGGGCATTTAATCGTTCTAAAAAGTGGTCATCCATATCAACTAAGCCTAACATCTGAGAAGTAAACCAACACGTTGACTGAGGAACGCTTGTTGCAGAGAAGTCACGTCAATCAATTATTCGGGACATATGATTTTTTTATTGGAAGAGGTGACAGAGAGTCTGGATTTGTATTGATTTGTTAGCTGATTGTCACGTGACCGATGCTTTAACCCTCATCAAAGAGGTGTAACAGAATGTTTTCTAAAAAAAAATTGTTGACCTAATTTAACACAAGTAAAATGAGGAATGGGGCACCGGTTATATTGGAATAAAATTTAAACTAAACATGAATATGCCTTCCCAAAAACTCCAAGTCAAATTTTAGTTATTGGACTCATTGTTCATTTGATAATTAAAGAGAATGCATACATCATCATTTCGATAAGAAGGATAAAAAATGTCCATGAATCGAAATGATCCACAAGTCTTGTGAAACCAACAGATGGTGGGTATTATGTTTAACGTCATGTTAGCCCCTCAGGGCATAGTTTAGTGGTGCAAAGGACATGAGTGAAGTAGTCTCAGTTGAGCTGGAGCCGCAGTGTGAGAGTTCGATTCCTGCCTCTAACAAGGTTTGAAATTAGACTCTTTGTGGGCACCAGTACGGCAGCTACGTACCCTGGCTTGTTGAGGCACATTCCGCAATTTACCTCCTCCACAATACTCTAGGGGCGGGGCGGGGACGGGCCCTCAAGGTTGGGGTTCAACCTTTATGTTTAACCTCATGTTTATGACAATATCATTCAAGTTATACCAATCTAATAATTTAAGATCTCTAAATACAAATAGTAAGTTATTGAAACTCTTTAAAAAAATTATTCCACCTCACTATTTAAATTACTAAATTGATAAAGTAAATAAAAGATAATCATACAAGGCAAGCAAATCTTTATACCTAAATTAAAGTCTAATTCGAAATAGCCAGCAAGGTAAGCATAACTTTGGAGCTTGTTTGGTGGAGTTAAAAAGTGGATTAAAATTGAAAATATGATCGTTATTGGGTCCCACTCATCTAATAAAAGTCAACAATAACGACTAATTTTTCAATTTTAATCCGATTTTAATCTCTACCAAACACACTCTTATTCCCTAATCATTCATTTTTAATAGTAAAACAAAAACTATTTCCTTTTTTTTTTAAAAAAAAAAAAAGAAAAAGAGTCGTTAGGCATTTTCCCACGCGTCAGACCCCTATTGGCTAAACACCAATTTTTTTTTTTTTTTATTTTTTTTTAAAGATTGCTTTTACATTCATGAATGATTTTCCATATTCCAACAACTCTACGTTTCAGTATTTAATTCTTGGAACCTTTCACACTTGGCTTCATTTTCATATTCTCCATTAAGAAAAATGGCAGCAGATTTCTCAAGATCAGTTGAACTGGGTCTCAAGCTCTCAAAGCGGATATACTATGGAAAAAATGCGACAGTGTCGGCGCCGCCTCGTCCAGTGGTGGCAGAAAGGGAGACCGAGGCGGTGGAGAGTTATCTTCCGACGGCGGTGATGGTTTATGCGGAGATAACAGAGCCGTCAGTGGTGGACAATCCATACATCCGGAGCTACCAGCCTTACGTGCACGGGCGGTGTGATCCGCCGGCGTTGATTCCGTTGCATATGCACGGAGTGACAATGGAGGTGGACTGTTATTTAGATACTGCTTTTGTCACTGTTGGTGGCACGTGGCGTGTACACTGTGTTTCTGCGAGTGAAAGCTGCGACTGCCGCATCGCTGTACCAATGGGCGAAGAGGTCAGCACAGAGCTGTTCTTTTATATATTCATTTGGACTTTTGGTTGTTTCTCATTTTTAGCATGATTCACAAATCACTTTTAAGAAGAAATGAATACACAAGTCAATATTTTTCTAAGATGAATATGTAATTCGAATTTTTTTGAGAATTATGAAATTTTTCTTTGAGAAAATAAGTATTCTTTTCATTGGGATTATGCAAACTTTTTTTGATTATTATACACTTCTCTTTTTCGGCTGTGAATGAATTGCAGTGCTGTGTTTATAATTGCTCTGTGGGTGTGGATTTATCTTGAATTATGTATTTTTGACGCAAGGAGAGATGGAAAATACTTCACAATTTTTGTGGGTGTGGATTTATAATTCTGTTGCTGTGTTTCACTTGGTTTACTTGATCACAATTTTCGCTAGCCAATGGTTAATACTTTAGAAAGCACCTTAGCAATTACCAGTAAGGCACCTATAGTAATTAACCTTACTACAGACCATATCTATTAGCTACTAAAAGTCCAGGGCGAAGGTCTGGTCTGGAACTGGATGCCTTTAGATGACCCTCGCCCAAGAAAATTCTGTTACCGTGTTTCACTTGATTTACTTATTCAAAATTCTCACTCCGTTTGGATACAAATTATATATTTGTTTTGTAAATTCAACCACACATTCATAAATGATCTTTCTTATTTTTTAAATTTGCAAGTTAAGCAAATACATGTAAAAGAGTGGGAAAACACTTATTTCTATATACCATAAATAACCTCCCTAATAGTGTCCTGACAAGACATTCGATTCATCTTTTTAAAGATGTCTTAGTCTAGATCACTGATGTTCTATTGTTAAAATCATCAGTTTGAAATGTCTGTTGGGCTAAACAGTAGGGACCTAAGTGCAACCTTAACCGGGGATTATTCGTAGTAGGATCTTCCATAAGATAATGCCAAACAGTAGTTAAGTGCTTTTATACAAAATTGGTATTATGTGTTTTCATATGTACTACATCAGATATTGGTTTTGCTAATAGTATGTGATCAATCAAGTTTCAAAACACAGCTCCTGCTTCCATTTGACCCCTAGCCAACGTGACACATTGTACATCTTTTTGTTTAAGTTTGTAACATCTTGCAGTAGTTCTATTCCTCTTTTCTTTCTAATAGAATATGTTAGAAACTTTTTTGATTTACTTTCTTATTGATACATGAGTGGTATGATTAGCGTATGGGAGAAGTTATTGATGTGATTAAAAATAGTTGAGGTGGTTATCTTCGAGCATTTTCTACATGGTTCTTACAAAACTATATGGCAACTGAACCTGCAATTTAGTTTTTTCTTAACTTTGATACTTCTCATTTTTATTTAGTGTTATTTGGCTAACAGGGTTCAGTTCTAGGTGTAGAAGTTGAAACCCCTTTGAAGTCATATTGTACCCAAGTTATTTCCTTGGAAGATACCAAAGATGCAGATAAATTAGCCAATGCTAAAGATGGCTTCCTGATAAAAGGCCAGATTTACACATTAAAGATTCCTCGGGTAACTATATATTTATAGAAACTTTTTAGTTATTTTTTTCATGCTCTGTTTCTGTTGGCTGTCTTTTCAACTGATAATTTATTTTCGCATTTTTGGATTTTGGATTTTTCAAGGTTGATGGTGGATCCATCCTTTCGATCAAAATTAGTTGGTCCCAAAAATTGTTGCATCAAGATGGTCAATATTGCCTCAATGTGCCATTCACTTTTCCATCATATGTCGTTCCTATTGGGAAGACAGTGTATGAAAAGGAAAAAATCTTATTGAATATGAATTTCGGTACTGGAACAGAAGTATTTTGCAAAAGTTCTAGCCATCCTTTGAAGGTACGTCAAGACTCAAGCTTAATTATTAATAGTTCTTGAAAATTATTACATGACCACTGCAATTTGCTCCTCAACTACCAGGAGATAAGACGTCTGGCAGGGAAAGTACGATTTTCTTGTGAGAGAGAAGTTCTGATATGGTCCATGACAGACTTCAAATTTTCATACACTGTAAGATTTTCAAGTTTGGTTCATTTTTTATTTATATGCACCTATTATTTGCCTTCGTACCAATTCAAAACAGGTCATTCAGTGTGGATATCATATTGACTTCATTAAATATGATTACATTTGTTTCAAAAAAGAATTCTTTTATCATATAGCCACTGTTTGAGCCACATTATTTTTTTCATTCTCATTCTTCTACTCATTTTCAACAATACATTATTTAATAAAAAAAATGTTTCTCATCACATCAATAACTTTTCCTTCTTTTTCAATCACATATTACCGATCACATCAACCAAAAAAAATCCATTCTTGGAAAAAAAAATGTGCACCAACCCCTGTTTGACACACATTAAAATTTTCATTCTCATTCTTTTACTCATTTTCAACCACACATTCTTCAATAAAATAATATTTTCCATCACATCAATAAATTTCCTTCTTTTTCAACCACACATTCTCCATCAATCTACTATTCCAAAATAGATTCTTCCAAAATAATGTGACTCAAACACACCAATAGTGTAAGAATGACTTGGTTTTGTATTTTCTCATCAGGTTTCTTCAAGTGATATTTGTGGTGGCGTGCTCTTGCGGTCCCCATCTCCTCATGATTATGATCAAAGAGAGATGTTTTGCCTTTTTCTTTACCCCGGGAATAGCATCTGTAAGAAGGTTGGTTACCCTTGGCCAGATCTATACAATTGACAATTACAAACCCTCAAGTGTAAATCTGTACTTTTTTGATGGATATGTTGATCCGTAATTTATTAATTTGCGCAAGCACTTGATTTGGTCCTTTCTTTTATTCTGTTGTGTTATTAGTGGTTTTGTTCCGAATTTTTCAAGCTGGGAGAGCGGATCAAATCAGATATACAGAGTTCTTTTGTGTCTGGATGTTTAACTATTGAGATTAAAAATTACTGCAGTTAAATCAAAGTTTTTCTTATCCATATTCTTAACATATTTTGGAATCTCAATCGATGTTTAACACCCTTATCAAGCATAGTATAATTTGAAGTTCGGACTTTCAATCGACGTGGTAAAAAACTTTAATTATTCCAGAATTATATTGTTAAGCACTAACTTATTGAAATTTTATGTTTTGGTGGCACTGACATGCCTATCCTTCTTTATGGCGTTATTTTTACAGAATTTCAAAAAGGAGGTCATATTTTTAGTTGATATAAGTGCAAGCATGCAGGGAAGTCCCCTCGAGAATGCAAAAACTGCACTCTTGGCTGCCATATCAAAGCTTAGTCCACTAGATACTTTCAACATTATAGCTTTTAACGGAAGTTTTTCATTATTTTCTTCATCCATGGAGCTAGCAACAAAGGAGGCCATCGAAAATGCTTCTGAATGGATTAATATTAATTTTGTAGCAGAGGGTGGCACAAACATTTCAACTCCCTTGGATCAGGTACAGATATTCATCATCACAGTATAGTGAACATGATCCAGTGACCCATGAAATTCTTACAATTTGAATTGTGTGTTTTGCTTATTTCCATCTCTTTCTTCACTATTCACAGTTGTAAGACATACACAGTCCATTTGCAAGTTTTTGATCTATTTGTTGGAGATCTAGCAGTGAATGTTATTACTATCTTGTCATTTTGATTAGCTTTGGTGTGATTAAAAGGTTCTGGAGTGTTTAATCTGCATTGCAGTTATAGTCTAGTCATCCTTTATCATGATCTAAATCTTGCTTTAGCAGTAATAGGCTAAACATGACAAAATGCATATATCTATAGGTCATATGATGGATGTTTCTATATGCTTTTTTATTCTACTTATCATTTGAATTTGGATATTTACTTAGGCAATCAGGATGGTGTCTAAAACTGGTGCTGTACTTTCCATCATTTTTCTTGTTACCGATGGAACCGTAGAAGATGAAAAAGACATTTGTCATGCCATGAAAAGTCACCTCATGCAGGAAGGCTTGACAAGTCCACGTATTTGCACGTTTGGTATAGGTGAGGCTTTTTCCATCTGTTTGTAAATCAATCTATGGTTCTGTGAAGAATAATTTATACAAACCTTATTTCTAAACCATTAGGTTCGTGGCAAATTATCCTTTTCTTCACCACCTAATATAATGATGGATTGTGTTAAATTTGAGTTGGTAATCCCTTCTCACCTACTCTCCCACATAGTTTGAGTTATGTTTATAAATTTATGACAAGTTCTATTGGTACTATATCCATCTCTCCATCTGCCTTTCCTTCACTGACATTGGGTAAGACTTTTTTTGTTTTTCCCAGGTTCATATTGCAATCATTACTTCTTGAAAATGCTTGCAGAAATTGGGAGGGGTTACTATGATTCTGCATTTGATATGGGTTGGTTCATTGTCCATTGCTGTGTTAAGTTATTTTTCTTTTCTTTTCTTCTCCATAATTCAAGTAAATGCATTTGGCAGTCTATCGGAATCTAATTCTGGTTACATTGTGACACTAAACGAACTACTGAAATGGGAGTTCGCTTCCCAAATTAAAACCTTGAGATAATGTGATGTGATTGCTTCAAATCCTTTTTTCTCGAACTCAAATTGCAGATTTAGGACTTTTTAGTTGCTTTCAGTATGACAGGACTATGAACTAATATTGTTGTCACTACATAAGTTTTCAAATGTGAGTTCGTTTAGGAAAGGTCTTACTAGAAGAAGAAATGGAAACTTATGAGGAAGTTGCTCATATAAACTTGCAGGACTACTGTCATTAGAACATAAACATAAATACATTCGTTAAAAGAAGATGACAAACAAAAAATAGCTGGTGATTCAATTTGAATGAGGAGTATTCTCTCTATTCCAATTCATAGAACATCTTATGTGAATAAACTCTGGAACCTCCCATGTACTAAGAGCTTTAATTTTGTTTAATCTCTGTTTTTGTTGCCAATGCTCACTTGGCCCAGATTCGATCAACTTGCGGATGGAAAGATTTATAAACAGTGCATCATCAGTCATCCTTTCAGATATAACTATTGATGCTTTGAAACATCTTGATTCACTTGAGGTATGCTAAACCTGTTCATAATCTATAACCCTCAAACCACCCTCCCCCAAAAGAAAAAGATTAATAATAATTATTATAGTACATAATAAAATTAATATAAATACAATCTGTTTGTCTTCCCCTATATTTTAAAATAAGATCTTTAAGTTAGGAAATTATCACACGACGCATTATGCAAAATTCATTTACGTGTTTTATCTGTTTAAGTGTGCATAATTGTACAGGTGTTGCAGTGTATCTAAATTATGGTAATGGACTATTTTCTTGTTCACGTGCATTAATAAATAAAATTAAAACCCGTTTTGCTGCATCTATTTTATTTGCTTCGCATCGTCTACCTATGACATTTTTATGCTTGTTTTTTGTTGCAGTTATATCCACTTCATCTTCCAGACTTGCTATCTGGAAGTCCTCTATATGTGTTGGGAAGATATTGTGGGAACTTTCCGGACTCTGTTAGAGTCAGTGGTACCTTGGCAGATTTGAGCAATCTTGTGATAAATGCTAAAGTACAAAAAGCAAAGGATGTCCCTATTGACAAAGTAATGTTGCAATTTGTGAGAGTTATCATTTGAACATTTAACTATGTTGACAAATCGCATTAGTGTATGACTTCTGATTTCACGTTGTCGTGCCTTTTATTTTGGATATACCATACCGTGTCTTTCATTTTGATTTGATGATTTAATAAACTTTCAGAAGCAAAGAAAGCTGTACAGAATTACATGTATAAGCCTCTACTTTAAGAGTAGCCATTATTTGAAACTTCTACAAAGTTAGCATTTGTCTCCATCCGCATGTTTAGAACTTCTGATTTTTAGTTATTTAATCTTTTGTATTTTGATGATGATGAATGAATAAAAAACTTGGAACAAAATCTCTAATGTTTCCTTTAGATATCAGCAGGTATTTGCAAGAAGACAAATTGATGCACTTACAGCTCGTGCATGGTTGTCAGGAAGCAAACTAGAAGAGAAGGTATGTCAATGCATTCTCAATTTTAATGAGAGTTGTACGAAAAAAGTAACAAATGGATTGTTTGATATCTGTATGAAGATAAATCTTAGCAGGGTACTAATTGACCGTTCATTTGAATTCATGCTGCATTTTTATGTATTACTTTTTTCTGCTTCTGCAAATCAGCATCATAGCAATTTCTTGCATGTTTTGCCATATAATCTTTTTTACCATTATATAAGTAGTTGATGCTGATCTGATGTCACAGACAATCTTCATGGAGATGAATTACATGACAGAAGGCATACTATTCTTTTCTAGCAGAGTATAAATGTTGTGATAACTCAAATCATGATGACCTAAGCTGTTCATATTTTATTAGGCTGCAAAAATGAGCATACATACAGCTGTGCGTTCGGAGTACACCAACATGATTTTAATTGAGACCGAAAAAAGAAAGCTGCAATCCAAATCAAATACAGTAGAGGAGGTAAGGTCTTGCACATTTTTTTATAAGATCATCTACTGTAGTTATCCTCACGCTGACCTGAGAACATAAAATCTTTAGGAAGAGCGATGGACCTTTTATCAGTGGGATAAAAATACAATAATACCAAATTTATTATTTTTCTCCATCTTGATAATTTGGATTAGCTCTAATCACTTTTAGTCCTCTAGTCTCTGATTGGCTTAATTACTGCTGCCTTTTTGCACATTATCCAAAAAACAAGTTGTGTTCAGAAAGAAAATTCTGATTCTTGTCAAAATAATCTTTTATGTTTTATCAAATTGATGAAACCCTAGTCTTGACGGGATGGATTTGCAGAAAACGGGTGATTTCAAAGGGCAGAAGATCATAGTCCTGCGAAATATAGGTAATGGCTTTGGTAATTTGGAGGCCACTGCTAAGAATCTTCCCCCAGAAAAAGCAGAACCCAAGATATTTGAAACTTCAACAATGCTTTTCAAAGCCGCTTCAAAAGTTGGTAGGAGGCTAGCCGATCGGTGTTGCTGCATTTGTTTTCTACAATTTTGCAATCGGCTTAACGACCAGTGTGCAATTGCTTTAACACAGCTGTGCACAGCGCTTGCATGTTTCGAGTGCCTGAATGTTTGTTGTGATGTCTGTGATCTCTGTTCTTGTGATCAATGCTAACTAGTAGATAATTAAATAGTGCAAGAAAAAAGAAAATAAAATTTTGTATTGTTGTACTGACAGTATTGCATACTAAACTTTGTATTATCTATTATGTATATACATATACACAAACGTGTTGTTCCCTCAAGTTTTAAATAGATAGCTATTCCCGCTATACCATGTTTGCCAAAACTTAAATTAACAATTTAAGATGATCACACATTTTATATGACTCATAACTACTAATTTATTATTTACATATTTTATAAGATCCATAACTTATGATTATTTGAACTTTAATATTACCTCCATCCAATGACTCATAAATTTTTCGTTTGTCTAAAATTTTTGGTCACTTTTTTTTTATTGAAAGTACAAATATTTTGTAATTTTATAATATATCCCTATTCAACGTCAACAAATATAAACTAATCATATTTAAATCATTATTTAATGTAGGAAAGAATTAATCCATGTTAATTACATTTCAATTATATTAATTACATTTTCTTAATCTCTGTGAATATAGAAATATGCCAAATTTTATGATGTGATAATTATACAAAATCAGTGTTTTTAAGATTCAATTTCAAATTTCAGATATCAAGTTTCACTTTTCAAAAATCAAACATTTCATTTTTATACAAATCCTAATTATACAATCTCTCCATTTCTCTCTCTTTCTCTTCTCAGTCTCGACTCTCCCGTCTTTCTCTATCCTCTCTTTACCGCGGCTCATCAACAAGTAGAAGACTGATCTGACTCCGGCGATCACTCAGACGGCAGTGCACAGATCGGCGCAAACGGTGCCTCGCGACTGCAGCACCATTGCTTCGCACGTTCGTCTCGCAGCACCTCAAACTACCGCGCGGGCACCATTCTTTGCGCGGCGGCATTGCCGCTGCTCTCCCTCTCCTCTCCCGCCTTCCCTTCTCATGTTTTGTTGTGATTTTTGAGGTGATGGTGGTGCGGGGGTGATAGTGTACTGTGGTGGTGGTGTGTTGTGGGTGCAGGAAGTTGAAGATGATGAATATGGTTTTGAGTTTAATTGGTTGGGTTAATTGGGTATTTTGTGGTAGTGGACTGTAGATTGTGAGTTGGGTCAGGTACTAAGTGTAAATGGGTAATTATGGAGTACTGTAATTGTGCCGACGTGGTGGTGGATCTGTGGTGGTCCATGTGGTGGTAGTGGTATGTGAGATCTGCGAGAAGCGAAGCAAATCTGTGAGCTGAGACAATGGTTGTTCCGTGGTTGTATACAGTGGTTTTGTTGGTGGCGATGGTAGTGGATCTTGGTGTTGGTGTTGGTGGTTGAGATGTTGGTGGTGATAGGCCTGTCGAGGTGGTGGTGGATAGGTGCAAGGATGTGGGGGTGTTTTCTGCGATATGATGATTTGTTTGATGTGGTGGTGGCGGTGACGATGACAGTGGTGTTGCTGGAGGGAGTGGTAATGTGGTCGTCACAAGTTGGTGGTGGTCACATATTATTTGGTCGTTTGTGACATTAAATTTGTTAATTTGTAACCAATAAAAAATACGTGACCAATTAAAAAGATAAATTTGTAACCTAAAAAATTGTTAATTTGTGATCGATAATTTGACAATTTGTGACTGTTTATTAAGTTGTGACTTATAATATTTGTGATTTGTGACTTATAAATAAATTGTGACGTTCCAATTTTTTATTTGTGACCGATGAACAAATTGTGAGATATAAATTTTTTGAATTGTGATTGTAAAATAATTTGTAACATTTAAAATTTGTGATTTGTTACCAATGAATAATATGTGACTTATAAAATTTCTTATTTGTGATCGATAAACAAATTGCAATATATAAATTTTTTGAATTGTGATCGTAAAATAATTTGTGACATTTAAAATTTGTGATTGTTACCCATGAATAATATGTGACTTATAAAATTTTTGATTTGTGACCAATGAACAAATTGTGAGATATAAATTTTTTAAATTGTGACCATAAAATAATTTATGATGTTTCAATTTTTGATTTGTGACTATTGAACAAATTGTGATCTATAAAATTTTGGAATTGAAACCATAAAATAATTTGACATAAAATTTGTGATTTGTGACCAGTTATATGAAATTTGTGACCAAATTATATGGAATTGTGATCTTAATATATTTAATTAATAAAATATATGTTTAATTAATTAATTTATAAATATAACTTAAAAAATAATATGGCTCAATTTAAGCTCCATTTGCCGGATCAAAGTCATATACACATGACTAAACTTTATTCTTAATGAATTTAAATTTCATTATGTGAATTATTGCACAAATAGATTCAATGAAATTTGAGATAAAATTTAATGTACTTCTTCCATGTTACAGATTTGTATGGGGGATTGTATCTTTTTTTCCTTTTTTTCTTATAATGTAATTTACTCAATTTGTTTTCAAGTACATTAAATATATTTGATACTAAAAGCACCAAAAAGAAAATTTTAAAAAGTTGTGTTCTATCTTTTAAATGGTTAGGGTGTGTTTGAGCCACATTATTTTGAAAGAATGTATTCTGAAATAATAGATTGAAGGAAAATGTGTTATTAAAAAAGAAAGAAAAATTATTGATGTGATGAAAAATATTATTTTATTGAAAAATTTGTTGTTAAAAATGAATAAAAAAATGAAAATTAAAATTTTAATATGGCTCAAACAATGGTTTAAAATGCCCATTCGGTACAGATTAAAATCTGATTAAAATTGAAAAACTAATTGTTATTGTTAATTTTTATTAGACGAGTGAAATCTAATAATTACTATATTTTCAATTTTAATCTCTATAAAAAAATATTTAGAGTAATGTAAGTAATTGGAGAAACTTGAGGTCAGAGAGAGTGAAAAACGAAGATATATTTTCGCGCCTTTTTCACTGTGCACGTTATTTTTCCTCCTCCTGTCACCTTAATTAATGTTTAAAAATAAAATTACTGTTAAAAAATTGAATTCTTTTAATCTTCCTTTCTTCTTCAATTTTCACATGGATCTCCAATTCATTCGGTTGTTTTCGAGATTCTTGTTTCTGTTCCTTTTGGTATCCATTCTCCGTCTTCATCACAGGTGAGCGGAATTACTACTAATCTAGGGTTTTCTCATAGATGTTCAGGTCTCTGTCATTTTGCTCTAGCTTATTAGTTTTGTTTTGACTTCATTAGTTGCTTAGTTAATCATTGCTAAAATTGGATTTTGTTGATTTGCTATGCGGTCTCTATTTTTTATTTTAAAATTTAATATGAATTTGTGTAATTTAATTTTAATTTTGACAAGTAATACTTATTTTTATCACGACAATGCTACTCTTTGAATTTTATTTTATTTTTCATGAAATTCAGATTTTGAACTTTTCGTATTGAATTGTTCTTTGAGGACCTTATGTTATATAAATTATTGTTCAAAT